>JAODUP010000036.1:0-42500 GCA_025642065.1 Paralvinella palmiformis
CACTTCCCTGGGGATTTGATGAGAGTACTGATTGTATAAGCCCAAACTGGAAGGGCTGGAGGACCCCTGCCCATCCAGTACTGGCTGGATTGTGCTGATCAGGCAGAGCCTCACCACTAACCAATATATAAATATGTATAATCATAACATAGACAAAAAAGTGTCATCTTCTTTCAGCAGCCATCCTGGATGGGGGACTATAAAGGCAGACTGTAAAAAGTTAGGCAGCACGTTCAAGAGTGTTTCCAAATTTTAACGTTGTTCAGACTAAGTTCAAAAAGACATGAAAGCTGTGCTAATGCATCAAAGTTAGTCTTTCTGATTCACTATTTATGTCCTATCCAGCTTCCAAAATGAAATTTTGATTAAATATGCATGACTGTGCTTCACATATTACATTAGCTGATATGCTCAGGATAGTTAGCTTAGTGTGTAAATTTGAAAATTAACTTTCTCAACAATTGTTTTTACTTTCCATTACAAAATTCAGGGAATTGGCAGATATGTTAAAGAAGGTCACAGTCCCAATTAATTAAAAGCTGGCAATTAGTAACATACCAGCATTGGAATCTAGCTGGTGATTTTGGTTTATGGCTTTTTAGTATTTTACAATACTGTATGATTAAAAGAGTTAACAATGTTACTTAATATGATGATGGCTTCATTTGGACTCTCATATGTTAATATGAAAATATTAGTTTAATTACCTTCACTGTCTAGTATATATTTCTGGATGGAAGCAAGCTTCTGCCCGTTAGAAAACCAATAGTTACTCATATTAAGATATATTTTCATAAAGGTGATGACAGACCGAGTTGGAGACAATTGTAATTTTAAATTATTCAATTAAATACAATTCCATCATAATACTTAATAGCAGTTACATTTGTTAGAGAGGAATGTAACTGTAGCTGAATGTGTTAACTGGATTGTAATGGTAAATGTGATGTTTATTGTAATTATAACAGATTCTTCTAACTTACTGCAAGAATGTTGTGCAAATATGCATATATATATATATATATGGACGATTACTAATTAAAATTACTCACTGCTGAAGTTCATCAATATCTTCTATCTCGGCTAATATTTTTGTGTGTTCAGCTGAAAGCACCTTAAATGCAAGGGTCTCCTTTTCATCTTCCTGAAAATTAGCAAACTGTTAGTAATAATAAACAAACATAAAAAATGATATCAGGAATTGAAAGGTTATGTTTGCCACTCTTGTTTTTGTGCACACAGTAGACTAGATGGGCCCAGCGGCCTCCAAAGGTAATGCAGTAAAGTGAAAGCTGAAACACCCTTCAGACATGCCCATGCTGAGATTTGAACTCGGTGGGTCAGATCTGTGGCCAAACAAACCACCATTTATATTACGGGGGTGCCCTTCGTCACTCTCTGAGTGGTATCTATTGTTAGTTTTGAATATAAATCAGAACATCGTGAATGTGACACTCAATACAGTTTTGGGATATCATCCATTTTTTGTCAATCTAAGTAGGAGACATTATAATGACCAGTATCAAATTGAAGAACACACTGGAACCAGTGTTGGGGTGATTACAGGACGAGGCTAATCGATTATGATTACTTGAGAATACCATGATTACGATTACATTAATTCTGAATATAATCGATTATAATTACATTGTAAAGTAATCACGATTACAATCATGATTACAATATATATATAGCACAAACATAAATGTGATTCTTCATCATTATTTGATCAGTTACATGTATAATACAGATATAAACATGCTAGTGTTTACAAGTTGCTTTGTAAGTACCAGACACACTTTCTAGTATGTTCTTGAAGTGAAAATGTATAAGAGACTTTGATGGTATTGTATGATGTTAGTTTATTTTTATATTTCTGATATCAATATTCACCATAGAGCAAAGGAGCAAGCTGTACATTTGCCATGAATGCACTGGTATTTATATAGGGATAACTGAGATTAGTGCAAACTGAGATTAGTCCAAACAATATTAATGGAATTGTTTGAATATATATTTAGTAAGGAAATGCATCATGTGTGGCATGACTATAGCCAGGTAAGGTCTATATAATTCCAACTCCCTCGGTAATTGACCACCTCTGTAGCTTGACCACTTTTTCAGTCTTAAATTATTGCTATGCCTTAAATTATATTTTTCTTCTATAACTCCCAACTCCATACTATGACATGTGTCACTCTGTATGTTGATTGGGGGGCCAACGTGTAAAGTTGTTTATGTCCACTAATCAATGTGTTAATTTAATTAGTTGATTGTCATCTGGCTGCTGACCAATCAGGGTCTTTGGAGCTGTAGTTAAAACAATGATTGCTGGCTGTGTGACTACAGTTTAGGCTTAACAGTGTGAAAACAAAATGCGTCAATCAGAAATGTCTGTTTATATGACTTATAATAGCAGAAACATCTGAAGTAGTGTTTCATGTTCATCGAACCAATAAACTGATAAAAAATCATGTGTATAAATATGATGGCAGTCAGTCAATGAGTAAATCAGTTCTATTGTTATCTTTTGCCTTACCTACTAAACCATATCTCTGGCATGATATAACATGGCAAATAATCAAACACCTTGTGTAATCGTGAAAGCAATGGCTGATTATGATTACATTTACAATGTATATGATTATATTGCATCTGGAAATTATGATTACTTGAAATCATGTAATCGATTGCAACTAATTACGATTACTGATTACAATTACCAAAACCCCGGACTGAAACTGATCACACAACATGTTTGTTAATCTTGAATCATCTATGCAATAAACACACTCTCCACCATATCTGCTTTTATTCGTCAATCTGTCTGAAAATTGCTAGCTGTGCAACAATTCTGTCATTTATTAGCCATTGAATAATATCAATGAAAAAGTTTGAGAATTATTATCATTATAAAAGAGATATGGGTTGAATGCCTGTTTTATATCTTGGTATGGTTTCGGAATTAAAATGATGTAAAATGAACAGTATAGCTTAGAAGTTGCATGTCTTATGCTTATATCATAATCGTGTTAACGAGTAAAATAATAATAACAACAAACTTCTATAGCACCAACATCTTCAAAAAGAATAGAACTCAGTGGCACACCTAGTACACGGGTTGGGCAATCTCATAGTCAGTATGCTATGAAAAATTCAGTAACAAATGATTGGATGCAGTGGAAATTGAGGAAACCTAGGAGGGAAAAGCAAGTCTGAAAAGGTGAGCTTTCAAATGGTGATGGAAAGAAATATGCTATTTGATTAGTTAACATATTCAGGGAGTGAAAGTTCCAAAGAGTAGGGACTACAACTGAAAAAGTATGAGTCCCAGCATGAGTTTTAACCCTGAGAACAGACAACAAGTGAAAATGGGGTTCTCTGGGCTTGGGTACTAGAGAAAGCATGTAAAACAGACACGAAGGTTCTCCAGAAGAGAGAGTTTGACAGGCAATAGTGCAGAGTTTGACAATGATGTGATATTTAATAGGGAGCCAATGATGTGATTTCAGGATTGGCACAGAATGAGAAAGCTGAGGAGACTGTATGATAACCCTAGCTTTAGTGTGTTTACAGTCTGGTATGGTCACAACATTATCATTATCAATAAATGCACAAGCACCGAACACACAGTTGCTGACAGCAGATTGATAAACTGTGTTGAGTAGATAAAAAATATACAAATATAGGTTTATGCTTCACATATCTAGGAACAGCCAAAATTAGTCAGGATTAATCTAGTTTAAGCTACACTGTCACAGTATCCATACTAACATTAATATCCATACTAACATTACATTTTAAATGACAGTTAGGTTTTAGTCAAGTTCTGGGTTAAGAAGAGATGATGTCTATTTCCAATTTCTAGACATATATAAACATACCAGGTAAAGATTAAATGTCAAAACAAAAGTACAGTGATGGAAATTGGAACAGTTTAGCCAAAGCTGTCTTGCCATTGGCCTCTGAAACTATATATATATATATATATATATATATCAGTTGACACATTGGACTAATAACCACACACACACAGGTAGAGAGAGAGAGACAGACAAACACAAGACAAGTACTAGATCTATTATACATACACACACAACTATAATTTGGATGCCAAGTCATGGGTGGGAATATTAAAGAATACCAGAGATACAATGAACATACTCTAACCGTCAATAAATTATGACCGTGTTTTACAGTTAAGACAACAAACATAGTCTAAATCAATAGACATAGCCTCTATATTTTAGATAGGCCTATTCATTTCAACTAGTGACTATTGAGTACATTCGGTATCAAAGTATCAAGCTTCAAGCCACGTATTAGGAATAAGCAGATGAAACAATTAATGTAAACATATGAAGAAATTAACAGAAAAAATAAGTTACTAATAAAACCTCTTTGGCTTTTGATTCTCGACCCTTTGCGCTTCTACGCCCATGACCGGGGGCAGGTGTAGGTGATTGTGATTTTCCACCACTTCGGTTCTTTCCTCTTGACGCCATATTGTAATAATGGCGTTGCTACGTAAATATATAGTCTTCATCGCCGCATGGTTAAAACGTCATATTAAATTTAATCGACACTACTTACCTATTATTGGTTACAAAAAATATTTTAATGAAACTACTAGAATATAACTGTTTATATAAATTCCTCAAAATACTCATCTTGGTTTTGAGGCTATTCGGAAAATCGAAACAAACCACCGAAAGAAGAGTTCGACTACAGATGGGGTTTGACTGATTGATTTTTTTTCGTATCATGATATATGATAATGAAACAGGGATAGCACACGAAATCGTAACCATATATTTCTAGTGTGGTCTATTTGTTAGTGGTTGTTCATATCACTTCCCCCACCACTCAGCCGAAATATCCCGAGGCTGGTCACTGCCAGAGTGTATTACGTTCCTCAGGCTCAGGACAGTCAGGGCCTCAGTGACAGGGGTTCATAGGATGATAGGGGAGGGGGTATTTGTTTAATTAATTCAGTGGAGACGGCATCGCCATTTAACGTGGTCAGCTACCCACGATGTGTGAGATTATGTTGTTCTATTTTGCAACTACTGTTACAATATTAACAAATGATAATAATTAAGGTTTATGGAAATTATTTGTGGTTGCAGATATATCCTTGATGTTGTTCAGTTGTTGAATCTTGTCCCAGGTGAACATGACTATTGGTTTAGCAGGTGACCAGAACAGATACTAGATAAAGATAAAGCGAACTGTTTCTTTGTTGATTTTAATTACGGAAGGCAAAATCTATTTACTTTTTTTATCATGAAACTTGAGGGCACCTCTTTGATCTAACTAATAGCACGTTGGATCGTAGATCACTACCCCCTGAGTTCAAATCTCGGCATGGGAATATCTGAAGGGTGTTTCATCTTTGACTTCGCTTCATTACCTTTGGAGGTCGTGCAGCCCATTTAGCCTACCATGTCCAAAAAATTGCCGTAAAACACCGATCATCATTATCATCTTTATCATGAAACTTGTATAACCACAAGTTTTAATGTCATATCGAGGCCTTGTCTTCATGAAAATTTATGAAGAACTATAAATAGTCCTAAAGGCTAAACCTATCTAGGAGAGGGACTCATCTTCCATGCCACATATGACCATCACAGCCCATGTTACATTGTTAGTCTATTTCAACTAAGATCTGAGGCAGATACGTGACCCGAGGCTGACTCGGATTCAAGACCTGGTGCTTATTCACCATTTGGTGAGCTATCAGTTTCTGCGGCAGAATCACTGTCATTCGGTATTAAGATGTTTTCAATGTGATCACATTGGGAAGTTGCATTCTTCTGAGAGGGGTCCCGCTTGTATTTTCTGCATGTTTCCATACACATTTGCAATGTAGTCTTGATGATATCCTCCTGGTCTTGGTCAGTCCAAACCAGGTCATTTATTTTGATGGGAAGTAGATTTTCCATGGTATGGTGAACCATGGATATATGGCTATCAGGCAGCATTGCAGTCATTTGGCTGAAGCCATCCTCCTTACAGCTGTTCGACATTCCTGGGCACACCAGGAGCTCCACTAATAGGCAGATGTTTCAAAACACTGGGACACATCTCTATGGCCTTTATCCTTTGTACAAATTTTGCACTGTTCAAAGTTATTAAAAGACTCCACTTGTAGTTGAACTGAAAAGTGTGAGGCAATGTGGTACATTGGTTCCAGTTCATTTGCGGTTTCATTGCTCCTATTTGCAAAATCCAACCATTGACATTTCTTGAATAGGACTGCATCAAATGACTTTAACTATTTCACTGGGCACTGTTTTACTTTAGGAATTACCTTTGTCTTCAGTTAATGAACACTGACTACTTTCTTCTCCCTCACTGTTTGTTTTACTTCATTTGGATATATGCCGAACTCTCTTTTTCATCTTTTGTGTCCGGCCTTATGCAACTTGCATACTAGCTCTGCCTTCCTTCTCTCGATATTGAGATGAAAGCCTAGATTTTTTGTGGATGCAAAAGTTGTATCTTCCAGCTCTTCAAGTTCAATGAGTGTATGTTGAATAGTGGGATCAATTTCAAACACAAAGTCTCCTTTTTATAATTGCAGTGGCAACTATATCAAGTTGGGTTTTTCGCATTTCAGTTGGGTCAGTACACCATCGTAAGCCTGCATGTTGGCTGCAACACCATCAGTTGTAGTTGATATCAACAGATTATAATTGTCATTTTCTCCAATCTTATTTTGTTCAAAGTTTGGAAGACATCATCCAGTGGTTTCTTGATGTTCATGGCGTTGGCCTCACCATAGTCATCCATGTTCTCTAAGAGACGACAGAGATACATTGGGAGACCATCACAGACAATACAAACGAGTATTAGTTCCTTTTTACTGTTTGTTTTTCACGCCTGCGAACCATCTGAGAGAACAGCAAAATAATTTAATGCAGCAATTATGTTCACCATTTTCTTTCTGATGGTAGAAGTGTTCCTGCCACAAATTTATTTTCCTGTTTTCCTCCATCCGTTCCTTCTATAACCCGTAATCCTTTCGGATTTCAGCAACAGTGTTCCATGAGCAGCCAGTATATGAGCAGTGTATATCAGTTTTCTGTAGACCCTTTTCGCCTGATCCATTAATGTTGTATTGATCTTTTGTTGTGTTTTTTTAGTTTCACTGGCACTACTGCTGGGTTGTTCCTCTGTGTTGGTAAATAACTCTTGTTTCTCCTCCGGTTCTTGTCAGTCGCATGTGCTTTGAACTGTCAATGCTACAGGACTGTGTGCTTGCTAACATATCATGTGCCCATTGTAGATTTATGAAAGTCAATTACTGCTTGACCAAACAGGGATGATTCAATTTTATGACCATGTTTGGCATATTGTCTACAGTTATTCTATGACTTCTAGCCAATAATACCACTTGTTGGCCAACATAAAATGTTCCAAGCTAAAAGGATGAGCCACTCCCTGATCCATTGGACTTGGTCATGTTTTGTTTGATCAGCAGCGATCTATACATAAACTACATGTGTTGGCCATCAACTGAGTCAAAAAGAGTTATTTGCAAGTTGTCCAGTAACACGATTTAAGATTTTTGTTCAGTGCTGCCAACACCTAAGCCTAGGAGTTGTCTTAAGAGCTTCAGAGATTTCTAGCACAATATCAAATTGCTGATTGATGAAAAGACAGTGAAATGATCATCAGAGACGCATGCAGTGATGTATGTAATGGGAATAATACACTGTTTTCTCTCAGTTTCGATCTTAATGGAGATTGAGAGATGTTTTGTTGTGTATGTCTTTCTTTAGCTGCATTTTCTGCACTGATTGACAAATCGAATGCATAGAAAATCCCTCTCCCAAAGTCAGGATACGAAGCATTTTGTAGCACGACTGCAGCCTTGCTTCTCAAGAGACAAGGCCTGGTTGTGGATAGGGTATCGGTTTCACTTTCCCTAAGAAGTTGCCTTTTACAGTTACGTCCCAGGTTTGACCAGCCCCAAGGCTGGAACAACTCTCAGTGTCTTATCTCCTGGTTGCAAATGATTCAGCTGCTTTCTTACATATACCTTCAGACATGTTGTGCAATTGTTTCAAGAAAATTTTAAAGAATCACTTTATACAAAAAGCGTTAAGTAAATTTTGGCAATAGTTCTCAAAAGTATATATAAAATGGATTGATAATAACTGAATGGCAAATAATTTCCAGACCAAGCCTGCTATTATGTCTTACATCATACAAAGACTCATTTTCTAGTTTGTTAATGATACTGTAAACCGTTTACTGATTGTTAGCTTCAAATATCCAATAAAGGGTGTAAACAGTTCAACCAGATAACACTTTTTAATGATTGATGGCAATCACATTACTTTGGAAATTAATTTCTTGGCATGAAAATTTGTGCTCCATGCAGTTGAAGGGCTGGTCCACCATGAGTTCACATTTAATAGCTGATGCTATATAGCTATAATCATGCCATCATCTATCCTGGGTTGGTTAGGTTCCTGATGACTGCTTGTTGTTGTCCTGGATTAACCTGTTTGGATATTTGTGTAAAACATCTTTGTGCTAACAACAGGAGTTTGAACAACGAAGCGAGTGAAAATGCTGCCAGTGTGCCTGCATCCAAAAGGAAAAAACGTAAGTACCCAAAGGACTGTTTTCCCAACTCTCAATTCTAAGCATATGTTGGATTTCTTAGGTTCTTTTTCTATATTTAAGTGAATATGAAACAGAAAGAACAGTATAAGTGTGTTGGTTACATGTGTATTTGTTAGCTAGAATTATTTTGGGGACATCTTAATCTGCAAGCAGATCTGATGAGAAACTGTTATCTCTGTCAACATGGCTGTCTCCAATTCAGGAAGTGCAGCATAAGTAGTTCAAGAAATTCCACATTGGAATTACCGGTATTCGGAAGCACTTTGAGAACTGTTTGGTGCCAGGTGAGAAGCGATGATAGAATGTTATTAATAATATTAACAACTATAACTGACCTGCTTTCCCGGGCGACCACGACCTTTCTGAAATGAAAATAAAAGAAATTAGCATTTATTGAAAATTTGTTTGACATTCACCTTAGATGGTGGAGACTTCAACGATTTGAAAAATATTTCTTTCATACACCCTAGGTCTAATGGTAACACTATTGCTTTAAAAATCTAACATTTATCAATATCATCATTATTGTCAGCAGATAATCATATACAATTCTAATTCCACTCGAGTCCATTTGGTCAATTCTACATCAAATATATCAACTCCAAATAAAGCAATTCAATTCCATAAACTCTGCTGGAGTTGTTGATGACATTCCCACCACCTGCGAAGTCAGCAGATCATGGACATCACAAGACTCGTCATTCTGGCACCAATCCAGTTCGAAACGTGGATCTAACGTTGTTGCCGATTTGAAGTCGTCCATCAACTCGTATGGGCTCAGCCGCTTCTCAATACTGGCTTGCTTGGAGTAGGTACTCGGAGTAGTTTTTTTTTTGGTAGCAAGCTTAAATTTCTGGAATTGGAATTGCCCTTCAATTCCGGAATTGAATTGACTCCATGTCTGATACATGCTGTTATTGGTTAGATGGAAGGACCCCCCCCCCCCATATGAAGTATGATGGCATTTATTTCTAGTGGCATAAACTACAACAATACATAATTACTCAATCCATTTAGTCACCAGATTAAGCAGCCAGCGCATAAAAGATCAACAGCTGGTTAATGGACTTGAACCGAGGTTCCCCCGCTTTCAGGCCGGCCACTTCATTTTGCGAGCCATATTTTGTAAATTATCTGCCTAAAATTGGATGACCATTATAACGGCGTGTTTGATGTGGAGTTAGAAATTGTACTGGAATCTACGACTTCCTGTACCATTCGGTTGTTCGTGCCCGACTAGTTGATAGTACTCGGCCGGCTTGTGGTGACCTTCATCGTGTGCTAAGTTGGCTTTGGCTGACTGCCGTCATCATGTTTACGTAGCAACGTTGTCATTGTCCCCCCCCCCCAAGTCACAGATATACTTAGTAATTGTTTGCTTGTTGGATGAGTATAAAAAGAGAATTTTCTATCGACGAATTCTGTTTATTCCACGTTCCATTTTAAATTCTCCGCTTATGCAGCTTAGATTATTTATTTTTCTATTCCCATCTGTAGGTATGTCAACCACGTTGATGACTCTCTCCCTCTCTCTCTCGCTGTATGTGTGTGTGTGTTAAATGATACCCACAGGGGAAATTAAAACGTATCAAAGTATCCGGGCCAAAAAAAAAACTAAATTAAGATTTCTTGCTAAAACGTATATGCCATCTCTGTGACTTGTTTATGTGCGTATATTCGGACGAAGAGGCACGACAACAGCCACGTGAAACAATTTGCAGATCTAGCACCTCGCAGCTAACTCCCATTTCTGAGTATATTTTTTAACTCCACGCCTAACCCCGCCACCGAAACTGACCTTCTTTTTGTCCATTTAAATCGAAATGGCTTCCAACTGTTGACGATGTCCGTCTGTTTCGTGAATATAATCTTCTCTTTTGCCAAATTAAGATTTTCTATATCCAACAACGACGCGTTGCTCTCCGAACTGAACGCAGACGCCCCCCCTACGACTGTGTGTTCCGCTTAAGGTTCGACTACAGCCCGACGACTCGAGTCTATGACAACAGTTGTCTCGGTAGGATCATTCGTTATACGATACGCGGCGTTACGGATCGATCCCACGCCCAAGCTCGTTCGCGCTTAGCAGCGTGCAAAGGTCAGTGACACCGTTGATTAATGTGCTGGCGCGCGCAGACGCTTGCGAGCGTGCATTCCCAATAGTAACATTTGGTTGAATGTGTGCTGGTCCACGGCTTAATAGCCGCCGGTTGTTGCTTATATAATACGTGATATTTTTTTACCTACCGCTACCTGTAATTAACGACGCCTTTGATATGGGATCGATATTGACTAGATTTGTCTATCGGCATGGATCACTGCTGCCGTATAATGAGCTTGGTTTATTGTTCAGTCGGGCTATTTTCTGAATCAACACCACTAATCCAGCTTAATTCGTTCGCGTTTTGTTCACGTAATTATAATCGTATGTCAGGGGATATATTGTCCAATTTAATTAATTCATCTCTTAGTAATACATAAAAACCGTTACTATATATGAGTGAGTGTGTGTGTGTGTGTGTGTGTGTGTGTAGAGAGAGAGAGAGAGAGAGAGAGCTTACCTTGGATTTGGCCGCTTTAGACATTGTTGAAGTGTTGATTAATCCAAGCGAGTCTAATTTCGATTGGATGAACTTATAGAATTAACCTTAACACTGCGTACGTTAAAAACAATGACAGCTCGGTATCGCTGTCTAGTAATCAGGTCAATCCGCACATAACAGTCGGGACGCAACAGACACCAAGGTTTGATAATGGATATCATCGAGGAAACATCATTATTATCCCTTAGAGGCCGCCGTATTTGAGCGACAGCTACGAAATTGTCGGGTTTTATACGTTCGCTTTTATTGGGCTCACAGGATTAAATTAAACAAAAATCTATAGCACTGAATTCGCCAGTAGGAATAAAGCTTTCTGCTTCGAGTGAAGAAAGTTTACTGGTAAACAAGTCGGTGCGAGATCTTTTGTTCGTAATGCCGATCACGTCTGTTTGGTGCTTGGCGAAAAGCGGCACAGACGAGCCTTCGACGCTGTTTACGGAGGATTTTAGAATCTAAAATCCGCACTCGATATATTAAATCGACTTTTTATACCGCGTCTTCGATGGTGTTCTCTTTTCAGAAGATATAACACCCAGAGAACGGTAAACAAAGGATAAAGCACGCTTCGGGCATTATATCACTGATGTTGATTTTCACCAGCAGAGGGCGTCGCCGGGACACACCAAACAAACGAATACGATACACAATATGGCGACAGGCTCGGCCATGTATTGGTCAGCAAACAAACCCCTGGAGCTTGAACATATAATGTATTGTTAATATTTTCAGAAATCATATTGGGTATTGAAAACAAATGTCATTCCCAGTGTAAACTTATCTGTTATTTCATACACGAATTAATTTAGGTTCAGTTTCTCGTGCCGCTAGGATCGAAGCCCAGTGTTGCGTTTACCTCTGAAATGTTTCATCTACCAGGAAAGGCTTCGACTGCACATTTGCCTATAGTGTACATGGCACCTCGCCGATATATCCATGGTATGGGTACTCGTGTCGAAACCAACTCAAACAATAACTAACTCATTGACACCATACTGTCCTCTACCAATCAGCAGATATTTGTAAGCTTCTTGGTAAAATCATCCTATTTCACACACACACACACACACACACACACACACACACACTCACTCACTCACTATATATATATATATATATATATAAGAGAGAGAGAGAGAGAGAGACAGAGTGAGATGCATGTAACAGCCAGTAGGTAGCAGCATAGATACAATTTGATCCGTCCTTTTTTGTTTAAATCATGGCTGCCACGATAAATTCATCAATATCTGGTTACAACATACAATAAAATATCATTGTTTATATGTAACATTACTGTTGGCATAACGTTACTCACCATAGCGTTTAGGACGTCATATTGGGATTGGAATCTGTCAAACGCAAATGATATTCGTGTAAATAATAGATTAAGACTCGTGGTGTGACTTAACCCGATTAATTTCGACTACATAACTCTATGACAGTTTCACCGTTTCCGCGCCATTCACCGGCAACATGCCGCACTCTGTCTAGCCATACGGTGGGAATTCACCTATATTAGCCGAATCTTGTAAACAACTGTACGCGCCATTTGTTGTCTTAATATTGTTAGGCGATGTTGGAACGAGAGAGAAAAACAAGTTATCATATAACTATACTGGAAAAGAGATGGCTGTCCATTGGGCATCCATATCCATCTGTCGAAAAAATAGGCCCACGTTATCGCGAACGAAGACATTATACAGCCAAATCACGCCCCCGATTTGTTTATCATCCGATAGTCCATTCTCGTTGGATTCTCTATCTTCCATCGTGTCGTTTCATTGTTTAATTGTGTTGTCGTCATATTGCGCACATTGGTACGAATTACATTAATACCGTATCGTAGGCTTGTGTGAGATGATAGAAAGAGGGTAGGCGGACACGGATCAGTAGAATGTTTTCTATTTTTGTTTTGCTTGTAATGAATTCTTTGAGACATGCCATACTTGTATATTTCTGCGTGGTCAGCTAAGATTGTTCTGGCATCAAGAGACTGGAAACATGAAGGCGTCTTAACACCGAAAGCCTTCGGGAAGGTCATTAGGCTTAGACCTATATTTGTATATTAACATGGGTTTTACGGCTTTCTTGTACTTATTAATATATATATATATATATATATATATATATATACACACACACACAGATGTGCGTGCCTACTCTCTCTTTGTGTGTGTGTGTGAGTGGGGGGGGGGATCGAGTGAGCAGCCAGTAGATTAATTATATTTTCACCGGATTCTCTATTTGGTGGTAGATGAAATATAACAATGGTGATAATTAGGATGATGATGATGATGAAAATCACTGTTGTGTTAAAATTCACCTACCAATTTTTAAATTATGCTCTCCATACTGTAACTAGCATACCTTTATATGACGGTATGTTTTTGACGTTTTATGCCGTATGACGTGCGAGGCCTCATCTAAGTGAATCTAATACAATTTCAACTAAACGAAAACCCACTCAGAGGGTATCAGTTCAGTATTTTCCTAGAAGAACCCCGATTCGCCTCCGTAGTGGCTCCCCAGCCTATTCCCGTCCAATGCTTCCGTCATCAACAAACTCAACTCCACCCCCACATCCCAATCTCTCACATCGTAAGGCTACGTCACTGTCGTGATCTAAATTTAGTATATCGACTCTTCAAAGCTAACAGCTGTAGCATTTGATCTTTCCTTAATTCCACGTGCATCACAATTCGGAATAGAAGAGCCGCCTCACCTGCCCAATGACTTGCAGCTAGCCGCCAGCAGTGAGAATGGGGCGACTTAATTCGGCGCGCGTGCACCTGCGGCCGCCGTTTTCACCTGCCGCGCTTTATTTCAGCGCTCTTCGACCCGGAAAATAATAATTTTCTTACACCCAACGTCAGAAAATAATAATAAACACCTAATATCCTACGACACGCACAGTTATGAAATTGCACCTACATGTTAATTGAGTGTGTTGGAAGAGACCCCCGTCTGGGCGGCAGTAGTTGCGCAGGTGTGAAATATAATTTACGAACGAAATTTCCGTAAATGACGGTTATTTCAGCGACGTCATCGATCAGTGCTGGATGACGAAGTGTAACCCGAAGGAGAACGGCTGACGTAAAATTCTGCCCGGCTGTCGGCACTGGATTGGCCGAAGACGGTTGAATCGAATCCCGTCGTTTTAGCTGTAGACAATTTATACGTCGGTACAAATCCCGATTTCGAGTACTTTGGCCATTCGACAAAGATGCCGAAGCGAATAATGTACCGCCTTTTTAAAATCGGGATCGAAATGTTATCGCCATGATAATATTTACAAAATACAGGTGATGCGTGATAAAATAATGCCAATAAATCTCGTGCGTGTACGCACGCACGCGCGCCATGACATTGACCTATTTTTCAAAGAAACAGCTCGTGTTCGTAAGGAAGTGTTTTTATTCCTCCATATACTGTACATGATTGACATATATTATGGCATACATTTTTTTCATGATACGATATACAGAGAGGTAACACCGATAACCTTATAGATTGAGAACCCATGGCAATAATAAACATTATTTGCCATTCAAGACGAGACATACACCGATAATGGGTTTAACAGTTATTAAAATTAAAATTTTAGATAAAAGACATGCATATGACAGTATTATAGACGTTGAATCGGTTAAATCGAAGTTTTACACTAAACGAACATATTTCGCCCAAAGTGTGCGAGTTTGGTAAAAGACCTCGTTCTCCACACTAAACATTTCATCGGTTAAAATAACAATCTGATCTTGTCCAATTGGGATCCTAGATTTGATACATTGGATCTATCCGTTCCAAGTTGCGTGTTTTCAATGAAATATGAAATTAATCATATTAACGTTAAACAGCCCAGTTGCTTGGTAGTTATAATGAGTTACTGGCACAAACGAATCGAATGGAAACACCGTCTTAGAGAGTTCTGTTACTGATGGTGTTCGGTATTTAGTGCGTAATTTTTAGCATAATAAATGGGCCATATGCATACATAATGTTATGAAACAATACAATCATCTCTGAACGCCTCTCCGCGATACTTGCTGCTATGAGAAGACTATACATAAAGAGCCTGTAGAGTAGATTAGATGAATGTCTCCCGACAATATTGGCTGTTGTGGATTTATGACAGGAAACGACCATCCTGCATTGTTAATACTAGATCATTCAGGATTGGACTGCCCAGTACCAAGGAATACCCAATCTCCATAATATATATATATATATATATATATAAATCTACACAACAATGGAATATTCCTATTGTTGACAGTTGGATTCTCTAACTGTTAAAGTCAGTTTATAATGTCGAACCCATTGACCTGAAAGAAAACTAGACCGGACACTCGGTGGTGTTTGATTGGGCCGCCATGACCAAACAGCGCTGACTTTCGGTAGTGAAAAAAGCAACGTTGAAGCGGCTGCGCTTCGAGTTTTGAACTTACGAATATTGTGGCGTGTGCAGATAATCTGTACTACTCCTGTCCTATTAAATACCATCAAATATCTAAACGTCGTTTTATGCAAGCCCGTTGATCTAGTGTAGTTGGGTGGGATCCAACGTTAGAGATGGGCCGGGGTTGGTCGAACAGGCTAAATATAATAATAATAGTTAATTTCCCGCCAAAAAAAAAAAGCTTTAAATGTGTTCCTTATACTTACCGATGAAAATATATTTCTTTGTATTACTTCACCCCACGGCTTATGCAACCAACGACACAATAATAATTCACCATGTTTATAAACCCGATTTTGCAGTCTGCGTTCCTTTTTTCCACGACCAGAAGTTGGGACCTGTTTGCCATCAAATCGACTGCGTGTTCTGTCTAGTTTTCTTTCAGGTCAATGGTCAAATCTGTTAATAACCGTTCAACTTTACGCTTGGCGACATCCCTATTTGGTTGTGGTATATATGTCGCAGGCGATCATCAGTACAATGTGGATGAAATGTTTTGAGGCAAACTTTGTTTATATCTGGAAAGCTGCCATTTACCATCACTTTGTTGTCGTCTGTTGACATATTACACTTCACGACTTCGCAGAGAAGGTTTTTCTCATAAAGAAGTTATGGCCGAGTTGAGGTTATATTAAACTTTCGTCGTGAATAATACCCCTCCCGGGACCCCCTCGGGCTGATATGGAGCTTACGGGTGTTACTTAAGTGCTGTTTAGTTGCGGCTGATATGATCAATTCGGGAGTGAGTTTTCTGATCCTATTCGACGTGTTTAGAATAGCGGAATGATCGCCTCATCTTTCCGAAAGCCTTCAACCGCAACTCTCGTAGAGTCAGCAGAACATCATCGGGATCAGCTTTAACTATAGAGCTCCAGAAGAAACTATACCCGTCAGCGCTATCTCTTTGTTTGGTCTCTCAATTGTATCTACTATCATCTCGGAACCGAACTAATATACGGAAACACACACACCTTAGATCCTTTACTGGTTTTTTGAAACTCTATCTCTAATAGCGAGCCGAAATAACCTGATAGTGGTCACTATATCAGCGTGTTATACACTCTGAGAGGTTATCTGTATAGAAGGTTGTTTCGTCTTTCACTTCGTCTCATTACCTTTGGAGGTCGCTCGGCCCATTTAGCCTACATTGTGCACAAAAGTGGCCGTAAAACATCAATCATCATCTTAAGCCAGTTAGACGGCAAGGCTATTTATGACACCCTCAACACACGCACGTGCGCACGCACACACACACACACGGTGTATGCTATTCATAAATTATTATTATCAAGTCTAATGATCATATACAATGCTTATCAATCGCCGATCAGGAGATACTCTAGAATTTGAGAGAGAGAGAGAGAGATGCACACACGGGGACACGTATTATTACTCAATTACAATATACCTTTCTGCTACGGAGTTGGACCTTTTATGTGGGTGCTCCTCCCGGACCTAACTGATAACGCGGTTGATACATAGTTCTGCCACCTGTATTATTAAAATATCGGCCTGACTATGCATGAAGGGTGTTACATCTTTCACTTCGAGATCCCTCGACACATTCATCCCACCGTGTATACATAAAAACAAAGGTAAAGCTGCAACGTTCGGTTTTGCTATACCAGTTAAAACCTTCCGAGAATATACCTTTTCTTTGGTAGTCAAGTCATGGACAGGAATTTGGAACCAAGCCCCTCGTATTTACAGAATCAAACATGGCTTCACGTCGGTGTACGAAACTATACGGGGTACGCTATTTCTATGCGATTTATAAATATTAGACTCGTAAATGTTTCATACAACTATGATTAAAACTGTTAAGCATCAAACACATCAAAATTCCGCGCCGTTTTATCACCAATCCGTCATTCTCCAAAACCTATAGACCCCGAAGTCTCGCAGGAGCGCTATGTTGGCGTGGTGAGCAGTTGGAATTTTATCGAATAAGCCTGAAGCATGATGACGTCAAAAACCAAAACAAACCAGCCGCGCTTTGCATTGTAGGACTTATAGGGGGTCCGCTGAGCGATAATACTGTGATAATCCCGTCATTTTAACCTTAAACGTCAATATTCCGGATCTGTTATAATCATGCCAAAAACATGCGTACCGTTTAACTCTGCTTCGACACCGAAAAAGCCGTCACTGTTGAAAAATTGTATTCCAAAACTGAAAATCAGATTATAACTATATGCTAATCGTCCGTCATTGCTACTTTATAAAATGATAGTAAAGTGTGGTATTCAACATTGTAAACCATAGTACAATAATATTCACTGCACATAACAAAGACTGTTAAAATGTAGTGTTCATAGTAAATCACACAAAATTATATTTAACGAAAAGAAGAAGAATAGAGTCCAGTATATTGGTAAATTTAATTCATTATTTATGGATATAATAATATGGTAAATTACACTTTAATTACCAATATTATTATCTATGATCTGATGGATAATAATATTGTTAAATTACACTTTATTTGCGCCTTTCACTGCTTCAGTCAATCCTTACACTGACACTAATTATAAACATTTGACTCGCAGATTGTCATTTCGAATTAAAACTACCCAACACTTTCTCAGCGTTTCATCCCGCGGCCAACACATGCCAACTTAAATGTTTATATTGCTTACTAGTGGCATGACAATACGGTACGCAGGAGTTAGTTTTTGGTATGATTATAACAGATCCGGAACATTGACGTTTAAGGTTAAAATGACGGGATTATCACGGTATTATCGCTCAGCGGACCCCCTATAAATCCAACAAAGCAAAGCGCGCCTGGTTTATTTTGGTTTTTGAAGTCACCATGCAATGGGTCTATTGCTGAATAAATAAATACCTCTTCTTTGGGGATGAAATAAAAGGTGCGGCGATTGTATGTGACTTTTTTATAAGAACAAATTCTCACCGTAAAATAGGCGTCCAACGAAACAAGACAGCGCCGCAGCAAATCTCGCGTCTTTATACGGCCATTGGCATAACTAACCCAGCAGACATTTCAGAAATATAATGTCAAAATGGGTTATTAGGACTACACGATTAACATAAACTGGCCTTAAACTAATTCTAGCTGATAATTTTTATTGGTTTCAATCTGTAGTAAAAAAGTGCCAGACATATTTATAATGACCGAGAATTTTCGGACAGGCGAGTGAGAAAATAACCACTTTTAATAAAAATGATATATCGTCGATATATCTATCGGATCCTTCCATAAGCCCGATAACCGCCTTTGCGTAGGAGTCGAGATTAACATATCACGTGATCAATTTCAGTGCGACGTTGAAATTAGAAAGAAGAAAAAAAAACTAAACAAGAGCGATCATTATTTATTCTCCCGCTTGGGCTATCCTGAATATATTCTATCTCGACTTTTTACTACTATAAAGTGGATTGGCATCGTTGGTATTGTTAATAACATGTTCACCGATATTTAAGAAAAACTCTCCATTTTAAAGTGCTATTTGAACACTATTCTGCCGAACCGATATCTGTCGAGTTCAGTAACCATTGAGATATTAAAAAAATAGTTCAACATCTAAATACAACAGACAACTAGTAATCGAGAGAACGGTTTAGTTTCTGTTATTTGTGTTTAAATTGCTGGTTTGGGGGACAGTTTGTCATGGAGTGACATACGATGAAGTGTGAATTGTCCAAAAACTATCCGAGTTGTAATATTTGCCGCTGGGTCGTCGCGCTACAACAAAAAAAAACCCGTTTAAATCAAGTATAAACACTAGAAATAAAATGTATGTGTTTTAAGTATGTATATGTTGTGAAATGTATCATTTATAAGTATGTACGCGTCTGTATGTGTATAAAGCACTTATTCCAGAAATATTTTGTGTTCTTCGTCACTTCTCAGTAGACGGTATTTTCTGCTAATTCGTAAGAAGTGACTGAAATTGACGACACTAAATAAACCCCTTTGTGTTGATAATCCAATCTCACTCACTCACTCACTCACTCACTCACTCACAGGTCTACACTGGTGGGTGTCGTGTTTATCATGTCAGACAGACAAACAGCTCTTGGCCCTCAATAATTAAACAATCTGGCCACATTTCGCGAACAATTACCGCCGACCTGTCTCTGACTAGCCCACCGTCGGATTAGAAAACACGTTTTATGGCAGCTATAGGTAACCAATGCTGTTTTGTGGAAATAAACTTGTGAAACCCGAATAGCCTGTTCATTCGTTTCTAGTTGGCGGGCAAACTGCGTCACATTGAGACTAGCCATCTTGATGGAAACACAGTCGCCATCGAAGTGCGGATGGCGAACACAAGATTGTCGTCGCGTTGTCAGACCTATTTTTATCGGCGGACTTACTTCCGTTGCGCATTCATTAAATGCCAGGTCGTAAACCTCGCCACGGCGGAGTAATTTGTATTCGCTTGTCAAATTTAACATTGGTCAGAGAGAGAGAGAGAGAGAGAGATAGGTTTAGCTAAAGGCAATTATTTGGTATTTATCGTGGAGAGAGTTGATAGGAATTGCTGGATACAATTCGCTTCCAAGTAAATTACAGACATACAGAGACAAAGGCCGACAGACAGACTGACATACATACAAACCCACTTAGAAGCTAGAAGGTTTAAATCGTTTTTTAAGACTCACCTGTTCAAGGTTTATTTTTCGGGTAAATAACAGCCATCGACCAATTTCGGGTATATTTTACACATTACATACCCGACGTTTCGCTCTACATTGCCTACGAATGGTTCCCGCTGATTATGGCGTTTGGGTAAATGCCCATTTGTTGTTTGGTGTTATTAACACGCTGTGTAATAATACATTGACTCCCCCCCCACACACACACACATATACACACTGCCTTTCATATGCAGTGCCTAAAGTTCGTTCGGGCAGTCCAAATGACAAGCCGTCGTCATCGTGACAGTTTGGCCGTCATTGGAACAGGCCACGCCTACCACCCCCACATTTCCCATGCAAATGGACCAAACGCCCAATTATTGTTCGCCCCCCCCCCACACACACACACTATATATATATATATATAACTTCAGCTTATATGGATGGGACTGACAGACACTGGCGTATCAGAGCGGACCGTAACACCGGGTAAGGTTGTTTAACAGCTTCTTCACAGTTCGATTGTCTGTTCTCAGTTGTCTGTTTTTAGTACATTTTTGGTCATTCATGATAACCTAGTCGTCGAAGCTGATTGAGGGGAGGCCAGTACAGGTAGGTGTGGTTTGACAATCTTATTTATTTTACGAGCACCTGCTATATAACAGATGCGATGCAGAAATGCCGGTTCTCGGTTCGAATCGAAGAAAGAATAGAATATAATTTTATTAAACGTCGGTACGGCCTTATTATCTCCAGAGAGACATAGAGAGTAGCGAAACGCCTGTAACATGTCATATCCCATCTTTATCATGGTATCCTGACGGGAATCGTGCTGCCACCTGGTGGTGCCGATTAAATTAATTATCTGAATTATCCGAAATAGTGACGATCTTAGTACTCCGCTTCAGGGATGGTCGCCGGATTTTGCCTTCATCTGGCTCATCTGGAACGAGTAAACACGAAAGAAAACCATATTACATTTTAGATCTTTATTTTATCGTAGTTTGTGTTTGTGTCATCTTTCGGACAAGAAACGACGAATTTTCCCCTGCCTTTTGGGAACAGTTCGAAAACATGGAGCCGAAATAGGAAGCCAAATTACTCCCCCCCCCCCCAGTTTTAACGTGTTTTAGCTGTAATTTAAATTGTTTTTAGCTTATGGTATCTTTTATCATTAAATTATTATGACGTAGGTGACGTATCCGGGTGACGTATCAACGCTGAACTGAAATTGACTATAGAAAAGCGGCATCGAGACTAATTTGACACGGGCCGAAATGACGTACGGCGAGGACGGGTATTATTGTAGGCTTTAGGTGGATTGATTTGAAATTTCTCTTTTTTTCTAATTTAGTATCTTATTAAGCAAGGGTAGCCAGATATGTTTAGGTTTTTTTTTGTAAATGAGCGAGTCGGCCGATTGCAGTTGTTGTAGATCATACCAGCTTTTGGCAGATCGGAAATTGCGCCAGTGCACCAACCAACCAACCGGATCCTATCTAACAGCAACAGGGCCCTAAATGGTGATGATGAAAAAAATAATAATAATAATAATAATAATAGCCAAAACAGGCCCCTAGTAATATTAATAATAATAATATATTATATAGCGTCTTGTTCAACTGGAATTGCTCTAAAGAACATTTAAAACATAATTAAAACACGTTCTAACTTGTTCTAAACATATCATAACTCATACAGCACGAATACATTCTATACCGAAATAAACCGGTTTATATATTATAAATAGGCTAATTTAAATAAACGGTACCTGATAAGTACCTCATAAAATATGTCTTTACTTGCTGCAAGTTTATTATTATCATTTGACAACTTATTCAACATCCAGGAGCCGATGCTCCGAGATATTTCTTTTTTTACCCTTCTCTGTGGCTTTTGGGGCATCGTGAAAAGGACTCGGATCGCCGCATTCTCGCCGGTAGACACTTCTGGATCAGATCGCCTAGATACAGTGGTGCCGTTCCACTCAGCACTTTGAATGTGTGAAACAGGATCTTGTACAGTGATCCGGAGTGTTAACGAAGTTGTACTGATCTCTCTACTCAATCTCTGGCAAATTCCAGCCGGGACATGTTACAGACCGGTCTGGATTTTGACCCGTCCGTGACTGACCGATCTACTTCCGTTTTGTACTGCAGTAAAGTTGAGGACGATTATATTAAAAACTACTTGAATAGCGTGTAGAACACATTTAAAAAAAACCTACTTCTGATATAAGTCGAACGACTTTCTAAAAGTAATTGCTGTAGGGATAGAACGAATTGAGTTATTGTCGACTGGTGGAAGCTAGACAATTATCCCAGAGGTATAAAATGTGATAATCCAAGGTTTTTCATAAATATTTTCATAAATATTACACAATGCTGACACAATACGCAACGTAGAGATATTGTGTGTGTGTGTGTGTGTGTGTGTGTGTGTGTACTAAGTACCACAACAACTACATGACGAGACTACATTATTTGGCGATAGAGAATAAAATAGTTTAAACGATTTACCGAATTCATACTCATTTGTAGAAAATACCAAGTGATATTTTCAAGGAGCTGTTTATATTCAAAATAAAATCCTTTTCACTTGTGATTTTTAGCAAATATTTCAGCAACATTAACCCACCAATCGGTCTAGATCGTGATACAGCGGTGAGTATCAGATGAAATGATGTTCAGTCTATTTTACATAATCATACGTTACCGTTACCCCCCCCCCCCCCACACACACACACACACACACATTTATACGAATTTATACAGAGAGGTGGGTATCCACGTAAGCGTGGGTCTGCATAAATAAATGAATCCATGAACATACAAAACAACATACAAAACAAAAGTTTTTTTTGGGGGGGTGGGGTTAGCCCCGAGATTAAGCGCTGACATCTAGCGGGAAAATTACAAACTTCAGTATGTTATTTCTTGTTTTTTCACTTACTTATAATAACTTAGCGTGACATCACACTCAAAGCACATGATGAAATCACTCCCGACCCGATGCACATGGTAGGCTAAATGGGCCGAGCGACCTCCAAAGTTGATGAAGTCAAAGATGAAACACCCTTCAGATATACCCACGCCTAGTGTATATGTGTGTGTATACGTATGTATACATGTATGTATGTGTGTTATTGTTGAGTTATTTAACCTCGGTGCTGGTCACATCTGACCATCATGATTTGAATTCGAACCCGCGACCTGGTGTTTGATAGCGCAGTACTCTAACCACTATGCTAATGGAGAGCCCCGTGTATCATGTATGTCAGTATCGCGTTCTTTACTTAAAATAGCTTTTTATTAACGCATAACATACTATTATTCACAGGATATATATATATAAATAAATATATATATATATATATATATATATATATATGCATTCACCTCTACACAATGGCCGTCTATTTATATGGTTAATTATGCTGACATTAAAATCATAATGTTACAACCATCAAGGTCTAGTTGGCAGCACGTTGGACCACAGATCACTACCACCCGAGTTCGAATCTCGGCGTGAGCATATCTGAAGGGTGTTTCATCTTCGACTTCGCCTCATTACCTTTGGAGGTCGCTCGGACCATTTGACCTACCATGTGCGCAAAAGTGGCCGTAAAACACCAATCATCATCATCATCTTCGGCGTCATCATCACCCGTTAAAACCATCAAGCCGTCCAAATTGACGGCCACATATTTACGTGGACGGCCTGAAAATTAACCGGGCAGTTTAATTTATGTGAAATATGTCGAGTTAAATTGGCCATTTTAATGTATTTAAATGGCTTAGAGTGGCTCTGAAAGCTACTATTTGTCTCTTTTCATCAAATTCGGATATTCTCGAATGTAGTCCCCTCGATTCATTTCCCAGCTGGCTAATACATCGCGATCAGAAACATGTAAGCCGACACGAGATGGAAAGCTGACAGTGACAAATGCGATACTGTGAAGTGGGATCGAAATCGGGCGATAATTGGAGGTAATGCAAAAATGGGATAAATTCGGTAGAGGGCGCCAGGTCTAATGTAGGGCAACACACCATCGCATATATTTTCTAGGTGAGTCATCATCGCAGACTTCACAGAAAATTCCACGGACAATCTGCAAAAGCTGATCTTTTGCAGACAAATTCACGTACATATTCCTCCCACCCCACCGCTAACAATGCCTCCCCCGCCGCAAATATCATACGAAAGACGTGACGCCAGCAGTGTCCCAAAGACAATTGTTTTGTGAACGATATCCCACGGACAATATATCAGAGACGATGGAATACGTGGAAAACCTCACATGAAGTCATAGTAACAGTGGCAGTGTCTCTCAGATGTATAATATCTCACACATACTTACATACACTGTCAAATGTATAATATATTGCATATAATAACAGACACTGTCACATGCATAGTATCTCACATATAATAACAGACACTGTCACATGTAGAATATATTGCATATAATAACAGACACTGTCACATGCATAGTATCTCACATATAATAAGAATTACATTAAATATATTTTATTAACGACACAGTCACATGCATAGTATCTCGCATATAATAAGACACTGTCACATGTACAATATATTGCATATAATAACAAACACTGTTAAATGTATCAGGTATAATTAATACCTGACAGCATCTAACCTAAAATTTCCGCAAGACAACAACCAACCAATTTATTCGCTTCAGTAATTCTTCTGCGGTATAATTCCAATTTGATCCATGATGGTTTTATACAATATGTCATCTATCTGAATGAGAAATAAGGTTTAGGCATGTATGTAACATATATTTGTTATATATATATATATAACCGATTATAATTCACATGCAGTATAACCAATGTATAAGTCTGAATATAATAATAATAATAATATACAAACGCCATATATTTCCCCGTAGAATGTCTGATTTATAGAAAACAATATAATATCGCTCTAGCATATTTAAATTTAGCTTAGACTTATTCTCCTCAGAATATTCTGAGCAATTCTGAGGATTTCTGCATGAATCCACTCCTTCGAAAATGTTATAATTAATGAATTTACTCACGTCAGCTTTCTTGGGGGGAGATAGATCTATTCTAATCCCAGTTGCTATATTTATTAATAGCATTGCACTCCTCGTTCTCTATCATTAACACCCAGGATAATATATATATATATATATATATATAGCCGAGGTATATTTAGCATGGGGTACAAAGGTCTGATGTAATGCTTGCATCTAGTTTCGTCACCTTCTACTATGGGTCCTCCCAAAGCCGCACGCACGCAGGTACGTGTTTATATGCTCGTGCATCTCATACGGACTCGGTGATCCGCAGACGTGTTTTCCCCGAGCGGATTACTGCCTTGACGTTCGTTTAAATGAGGTAAGTGGTCATTCGAGATCATTCGGTACTGGGCGTGATTGTGGCGTTTAGTGTATCCGGCGGCGGCGGCTGCGATTTATAAAATGATTGTCGTTATTGTTGTTTTGCTAGTAATTATTCATTAAGGCAGTCTGAAATGAAACATGACAACCGGAGAACAAATACAGATTAGAACCGAAGTTATTGTCAATGTGGCCCAGATTTATTTTATGAGTAGGTGGCTGAGTGCAGCGAGGTTATCGGGATGAACCGGTCGGTGGAGAGAAAAAAAACGGGACTATTAAGCCGAAACATTGAATGATAAATCTAAGCGCCGAAGTGAAGGATTAAAAAAAGTAATAAGTACAATTAAGCGAATAAAATAGTTAGGCCTATTCTCTGCGCGGATAAACGCTCTTCGTGAATATGGCTCCGCTAATTTACATAATACTGCGTCATCAAAATCTGTATTGTCGTCTTGTTAGAGTGTAGATCGGTTGCATGGGGGGGGTATGGATGGAGCAACCATTATCATTGCCCATTAACGAGGGAAATTTATGTCGTGTCTTGATGGGTTGTTACGTGAGAATGCAAGGACACCGTGAGAGTTTGATGGCAGCGTCTTTATGGTGGACTTTTAAGTCTACGAGCCCCGTCACTGCCGCGTCACTTCCGACTCGTGTCATCCGGTCTGGGATGGTGGGAATACTACCCGCCGACGCCCAAAGATGCCGCGAGTGCAATTTTTTGTTGTCTTTCCTCACTAATTTTTATTACCGACCAGCGTCCGTCTAACATAATCAGATGCGCGCGTGCGCTCTCCGTAGTTTTAAAAGCGGAATATAAAACGATGTCATTATCTCTGGTCGGGCGGGTTTGCCGGCCGGAGAAGGATATTATAGCTTGCCAGTGCCCAGTCCCATAAACCCAAATGGTTATTTTGTGGCCGATGACCCCAGTTTCACCTCTCCTTACGGATTATGTTTTAATTCGGGGCATAAACGGGGATTAGGTGACCGGATCCGAGGCGCTACTGTAATCAAAAGGCAAGCCACTATAGATGGCGTCCGCATGGGACTATAGTATGGAGGTTAATGGCTACGGCGCGGAATATAGAGCACTAGAAATGGGTCAGAGTTTGGTATGTGACGAGATGTGAGGGCGTGAATTATGGCTGAGAGAGAGAGAGAGAGAGAGAGAGAGAGGAAACGCGGTCAGAATTGGCCCCGGGCTACACTTATAGATGTAGTAGAAATATTATCTGATGTCCTTGTGCACTGGGCCGCTTAACCGATGGAAAGCCACCCACATCTCTCTCTCTCTCTCTCTCTATATATATATATATATATATATATATATATATATAATTCTATCTTTAGGCGTATATATTTCTTGCAAGCCTGTCCAACACATTTATTTTTTAGAGGAATATCCAGGAATTTGGGATGGGAAGGGGGTGCATCTTTATTTCCAGCCATTAAACATATGTAAGTATGATGCAAAATGATTATACACACGTCATAACACAACAACCACAATAACAATTATTACTACTACTACTACTACTACTACTACTACTAATAATAATAATAATAATCCACATGCTTAGGAACATTTATTTTTATCAAAATAATCTGTCCATAATTTTAAATTGCCTTTATTTAATAATTTAACTTTGTAGGATGCTTCCACACATATTCGGGGCCGCCCCCAGCCACATGTTCTAAGTGTGATCCAGTGCCGAGACTACACTCACTCACTCACTCACTCACTCACTCACTCACATATCTATTTATTTATTTAGTAATTGTTTCGGAATTTTTGAAGTTGGAATGCCTGTGACGCCAACCCCCCCCCTCCAAATCCGCCCCTATCTCTGTTTGTCTGTCTATCCGTCCCGTCTGTCTGACTGTCCGCACGCAGCACCGCATTATCGCGCAATTAAGCCTCCCAGAAGCCGGGTCAATCCCGTCTGGGGGTCACTCGGTACACCGGTGCTTAATCCGGTCGCTATGGGCCTGGCCCACATTCTTGATGTCGGTCGGGCGAAAAAAATGTCGTCAAGTTTTATTCATATTCTTTGGCCAGAAATTCGCCGAACGATGGCGGCTTGCTGCGAACCTGGCGCGCGGAATATGTGTTAATGGCCGCGTTCTCGGTAGTTCTGAGTCATCCGGAATTAACCGGGTAGCGATGTGGCCCCGCACGCCGGCTCACAGATGACGCCGCAACAGGCTCCAGGTGGACGTCTATTGGCTCGGGCGAGAAGCGGCTCTGCGCTAATTATTTCTCCGATTGGCTGCCGCCGGTAGATGGTTGGATGCGAGTAATTAATAAGATTGTCGTCGGTAGAGATTTCTTTGAGGCTGCGATCGTCTGAGTTCGAATTAAGGTGAGTCTGAGTTTACGACAATGGCGATCCGGGTTTGGTTATGAGATACTGGATTGGGTTGGGTTTTTTTTTGTTTTTTGTTACTGGATTGAGTTTTTTTTTTTTGGTTAGCGAATCTCAAAGTAGCATGAAGGGTGTTACTCACTAACTTTTACTGACTGTCTGACTGACTAATTCAACGAAATAAAGGAAGAAGAACCGCAAGAATGAATGAACGGATGTGATGAATGAATGAATGAATGAATAATCTAATCATTTAATAATAGACAGACAAGCAGACGGATGAACAGACAACAAAATACAAACTATCTGATGAGTGAGAAATTGATTGCCAGACAAACACAATCAAACAGACAACCTCGAAATGTCCGATGTTCCGTTTCTTTGCGAAATGATCTTTTTAGTTATATACCGGTTAATACACACGCACGCGTATTGCCTCCTACACGTATATGTAGTCTTTCAAATTCTGATCTAGACACCAAGCATATACTCCTCGGAGGAGACAAAATCACTTTATAATAATCGATAGAATATTATCGTCTGCTTTAGAAAAATAGAATATGAATTGCGGTCTGTTTAGTAGCGCGAACGTTCGAGAACGTTCGATCTTACACGTCAACTCTGATTAAGGCAAAGAGCAGTTGACGAACCAAATAACGCAACATGGCAAACAGGAACAGCCACTGACACATTCCGTTCGTAAAATATATCGAGGTAATATATTTTGGGTAATATATTTTACAAATAATTTACATAAAAGCTCTTAATTGCTATACTTTTTTCTTCCGGTTTTGTTGCATGCCCCCACCATTTTCCGCTTATTTCCGAAACATGTTGTTCTTTCCTGTTTAGCATATTGAACGCTTTCTTCGCAAATTAATGCCAAATTGCCCACACATAAACGTAATAAAAATATTATACGAACGACGTTTTTGAACACTTTTTTTAAAATAAATAGTATGCGTATTTATGGTAATTTTTATTTCTTTTAGACACAAAATTGCTTTTGCGGGGGTTTCAAAAACCGCTAACGTATCATGTGATCAATTTCAATTTCGCTTCGAGTTTTATTAACGAATCTCTTAAATGTTCGTAAATATAAAGTATTCCGCTTTTAACTCTCTAAAATGGATAGCACCCATTAGTGTTATTGGCAAGATGGATCAGTGACATTTAAAAGCATTCCTCTTCTATTTTAAATTTATTTCAAAACAATTAGTGTTCGAAAACCGTCATTGGTGTTCATATCTGTTTTACCAGACTAGGATTTTAAAAAAATGTTATATCCCCAATAATAATAATAATAATAATAATATATCACTGGATCTTGACAATGAGTTAAATTTATCCTCTTCCTTGAAGAATTTAGAACATTGTATTGCTGATATTCGGCTATGGATGACTCAATATATTCTAAAACTAAATGATACTAAAACAAATATTATATATTTGGCATCATCACATTGTGTTTAATCCCTAAAGACACCAGCATTACAGATGGATACATCTTCGATTACACATAATGGGTCAGTGAAACATCTAGGGGTTATTTTTGACCAATGTATTAACATGAATGAACATGTCACATTAGTATGCCGAGCTACCTACTACCATCTTAAGAACATCCACTGTTTAAAAGCATTCTTGACACAAGAATCACTTGTTACGGTAGTCCATGTCTTTGTTACATCTCGTATAGACTATTGTAACTCCCTGTTATATGGCATATCTGATTATAACATTAATCGCCTTCAGCGAATTCAGAATAGTGCAGCTCACATTGTAACAAATACTAGAAAATATGATCATATCACCCCAATTCTTCAAAACTACATTGGCTACCTGTTAGACAGCGTATCCATTTCAAGATTTTATTAATTACTGATAAATCTATTAATGATATGGCTCCAGAATACCTGTATGAACCGATGTCCATTAGAAAGTGATCCCGAAAACTCAGGTCATCCAGTCAGATACTATATTGCAGGTGTCAGTGTCTCGGCTCAAGTCATATGGTGATTGTGCGTTTAGTGTTGCAGCCTCCACTTTGTGGAATAGGTTGCAGGCAAATATTAGAAATGCGTCGACTCTTGGAAATTTTAAGTCTTCTAAAAACACACACCTGTTCAAGGTTACTTTCACACATAAATAATAACTATCTTTTAATTGTCTTATAGGGTTTTTACAGACATATTATTTCAGGTATTATTATATTACATATAATTTGTACAGCGCCTTTGAATGGCTCTTGCTAGTAAGGGCGCTTTATTAAATATACAGTATTATTATTATTATTATTATTATTATTATTATTATTACTATTATTATTATTATTATTATTAGCAACAACAACAGTGTAGTAAAGTTACACAATAGCATAGACACAAAGTCATAAAAATTACATTTAATCAAATCCGGATAATTCGATAATTGTTTATTACAAAGACAATCATATAAGTTTTTTTAATTATGTCATCAGAACGGGTAGGGTCTCATGATGTGACACCCGATTAAGTATTTGACGTCGGGATACAGTCCGGATTGCTCTACAATTCATCTCAAGTAGGATCTAGATCCAAATACGAATTGTTTATTTATATAGCGTCAATTCGACCTACACAATGGTTATCAAAGGAACGCTTTACATATTATCACATATAACATCATCACATAACAAATCATCACATATAAAATCATCACATAAAAAATCATCGCATATAAAATCATCACATATAAAATAATCACATATAAAATCATCACATAAAAATCATCACATAAAATCATCGCATATAAAATTATCACATATAAAATCATCACACATAAAATCATCACATTCACACATAAAATTATCACATATACAATTATCACATATAAAATCATCACATATAAATCATCACACATAAAATCAACACATATAAAATCATCACATATAAAATCATCGCATATAAAATCATCACATATAAAATTATCACATATAAAATCATCACATATAAATCATCACATATAAAATCATCCCATATAAAACAAAATTCATATATACACATATGATATAATATAAATTAAAATGATACATATTAATACCTCTGAAACACATAAGTTTTCAGTTTACCCATAAAGAGTTTATAGTTAGTAGAAGATCTCAAGTTGTTCCATGTCTTTCGGCCGAAAACACCGAAGGCTCGGTCTGCAAAGATCCTATATTTTATGAAAGGAACTAGGAGGATATTTTCTATGTTCCCCGACCGCAGTCCTGACCTTGTTGGTCGTGTCACCTTGATGAGATCACAGAGATAGTTCGGGGCTAATCCCTGCATACTCCTAAAGACAAGGATTAACACTTCGAACTCTCTCCGTAGGTGGATAGGTAGCCAGCGTAGGGTCTTGAGGGCTTCGGTGCTGCTGTGATATTTCCCGGCACCCGTGATAGTCTTGGCCGTTATATTCTGGATTCGTTGTGATTTGCTCACTTCAGTATTTGGCAAGCCGGAGTAAAGAGAGTTGGTATAATCCAGATGTGATATTACAAGTGATATAGCATTGGTCTTAGATGCTCTTAGTGTCAGACCCTTCCTAATGGGCTTAAGTTTATGTAAATTATCCATTGCTATTCTACATTTCCTGTTAATCGTGACTTTGAGAGAAAGTCTACCATTCAAGTCTGCACCGAGATATTTTATGCGCCTACTTCTCCGAATCCCTTTTTCGTTGATGATCTTTACACACGGATGACGCTCGACTGTCATGTCATTTTTTTAAACATATATTCTCTTCAATCAGCAACGTTTGACGTTCGTCGAGGGAAGCGACTTCTAGAATTTGGGTTGAAACGCTTTTATTGACGATTTTTCCCCCCGAACACTTCAGTGACGTGTTTCAGAATTTGGTACACTGCGAGACTTCGAGGTCGTCGGATCGAACCCCCCCCCCCCATTATTGCCTGTATCTGTGAGAAGTTACATCCATTAATAAGGGCATTCGATCTGATTATGTGATTCTTCTACCGTTTAGCCTCTTGGTCATCAGTTTCATATGAGATTAGCGCAGACGAAAAGGAGACTGACTGACTGACTGACTGACTGACTGACTGACTGACTGACTCACTCACTCACTCACTCACTCACTCACTCACTCACTCACTCACTAGTACCGAAATATTCCAATCTAATGCGAGAAAAATATATTATATGCATTTTCTCGCACGCCACCTACCAAACAATGAGAAACGCCATTTCTGTTCGACAATTTGCCGATTTGTTCGATATTTATAATTCATATTTTGTTATGGCGTCAACAGCACGAGTTAAGAGCGGCACATTATTGATATTTGTTGGCTATTTAAAATGGGGTATTAATATAAAACATTTCACGGGAACTACTTTTTATTACAATGCAAGATGGATTGTTTTTGGGGATTGGTATCAAAAGAATATTAGACGTTGGCCTTTTTGTTAATAAACGTATTTATAGAGTCTGGCGTTATTGTTAACTTATTCGGAATTCAGACAACCAGCGGGATTCGAACTAGTGACCTTTCGCATTTTAGCCTCCAACTCTACTTCGAAGTGTTTGATAACAGTTTGATAGCAGAAGCGTTTACACAGTGGTGACATCGGGAGTCCAGAAGGCGGAAAGCTCACTTCCAGAAATCACGATCGATGTCGTCATTGGAGTTGAGATGTGTCCTGGGTGGAAACAGGTCTGAGTCAGGGGTAATAATACTATACAGCGCCTCAGAACAGGATTACCTCGTTCTGGCGCTATATAAACATGCGTTATTATGATCTGGCATTCATCTGGACACATAACATATGGCCTGTGGGGACCTTTTTATTCTTTGACATACTGTATGTGGCCTATTAATTTTTTTTTACTGCACCCCACCCCTACAAAAACATTTAGGGGCGCCCCCGTGCTCTAGCGGTAGCGTGTTGGACCACAGATCACCACCACCCGTGTTCGAATCCCGGCGTGGGCATATCTGAAGGTTGTTTCGTCTTTGACTTCGTCTCATTACCTTTGGAAGTCGCTCGGCCCATTTAGCCTACTTTGTGCACAAAAGTGGCGGTAAAACATTAATCATCATCATCATCAATCATCATCATCATCATAATTATCATCTACAAAAACATCTAAAACATGAAACTCTGTTTGGTCCCTCGACTGACAGAGTAACGCTAATTTTAATAATAATAATAATAATAACAATACTGGTATCTTTAATAAAGTACCCTTATTAGAAAGCGTGGATGTTCCTATGATTAAAGCTCTTCGCAGCAAAAACCTCCGTTTCAGGGTTCTTTTCGTTCTATTCGTGTATTCATTTTGTTGTTTTCGAGTGGTACCCTGGGTTTTTGAAGATCCCCAGTCACCCAAAACCTCCGTCTTCAGCTCTCTAGGTTTTATATCTGGGTTACCTCAATCGTAGCTTCTGGATTAAGAAGCACAGAGTTTGCTTTGAGTTTGGAGTTGTCCGTCTCCTAGATAGATTGTCTTTCTCGTTGCGGTTTACCCATAGTTGGGACTCGATTAGTCAGTGTCAAATCGTGTCCATAAGCCGATGGGTCATACACACTGCACCTCTGTGGCTCCAGCTGCTCCGAGATCTCCCTCAGTCTAGCCTGGGTCCTTAAGGGCCCAGTGACCATAGCGTGCCAAGCTGTGCGAGCAGAGGGGGATTGAGGGGGAGTATTGTTTGTGGAGAGGTTATGTACTGGAAGGGTGGGACTTACGTGCATCTGTCCTCTCCCCTTTTCACCTTGCCAATCAATCCGACGAATGCAACAAGAAGGTTATAAGTCCACTTCACTACACTGCAGCACTAGACACATCACACAAACCCGTGGACAAGAAACCAATATACCACGTATCAGGGTTCAAATCGTATCACTTGTGTTTGCCCATCGGCCAACTATCATCAAACTTAAACAAATCACTAACTAACTCACTCAATAACTAGACACATGGATCAACATTAGTTATCCGATTAGATATACTTAGACACCGTGCTGACCTTCTGAAGGATAAGAGATCATTGAGATATTCAGGACACTTCGATCCATAGATGAGTATATTGATCCAGGATGTTGTCCAGATCCAGATAGCAGTATCCCCATGCCAACTTCCGTCATCTGTTTTTCAGATTTGACCTTGGTTATAAGAAGACGCCCGACATCGTATCTGGGCTAACTAGCGGTCATCCTAGAACTTACGTCACTGATCCAGAAGAGACGTTTCTTTCCGATTTACTAACTCTGGACGATGGACCAGCATTTGGCGTGTCGCCATCTGGTACTCCTGGTACTGTTTACCACCTGTGCACACGTGTACAGCTTCAAATTCGTAAGTATCGCGCCGATATGCCAATTGATCGTTCTAGAATGAGTGTGAGGATCCAGATCTTGCTGAGGTGATCTATGTCTCTTAATCGATTATCATTTCAGAACCTATTTCCTAGCGAACCTAATGCTCTCCAGGAGGAAGATGGGGGTAGGTAATACTTAATTTATCCATTCATTTTGCCTGTAGTCTCATTATCATGAATTATATATATATATATATATATATATATATATATATATATATATATCAGAACACTCATTATCGTGTTTTAGGGTAATTACGCGTAGGCTTGGGGATTTTATACAGACTCGTACTGGTACCCTCATTTGTCAAACTCATTAATTAGTCCAACTTGTACTGACGAATTGCTGCCAGAAAGGGATTGACATCCAACAATGACGTGGTTGAATCAGGTTTGCTATTCAATTTCACGGATTTACCCCCGCTCCATCACGGTCGTAGTACCCGTACTAGAGCAGGAATGAATTCGCGTTAATGACCAGCTAGATCCGCCGATAGTTTCAGCTGGTTTCGTACGATGTATCACGCGCGGGATGAAGTCAATCGGCGTGCATCGGTAGCACAAGCTGCTGCTGATATACAGGTAACGCGACAGGTTTGGATGAAAGCGGATTATAAATAGGGTTATTTCGTGGATATTTTGAAGTTCAGGCAGGAGATGTGCGGGTATTGTCGTATTCGAATCGGATCGGTCAAGTCTACTATATTAGACCTCAATATGGGCCAAGAAGCCAGATCTTCAATGTAATAAAGATCCATCATAGAGAAAACTAATATATCTTGGAGCGGGGACACTTTACGACATTTAACATTTACGACATAAAAATGAATGTTCTCTCTCTCTCTCTCTCTCTCTCTCTCTCTCTCTCTCCGTGTTTAATTACCATCGACTGATTCCAAAGATTTGAAAACGAGAAGTTTATTCCTACAATTATGTTTTTTATAAACACGCCCGGTTAACAAATTATCTCCAACATCAAGTTAACGACATCAAGAGTAGTTCGCCATTATTTATCAACAGTCCTCCATTTCACTTTACGGCACCAGATTAATTATCCCCGTCTACGTGCTGATGCTCATACGTACACGAACGACGACGAAAACTTGTATTTTACGAAATAATAATTGAGGAATAATATATATTACACCTTACCGTAATAAATAACATCAAAGCCTGTTCAAATGGTCATAAAATAGATGGCCACACGGAGATACTTCCCAATATCAAATATATCCGTTTAGCTGCTCGATCCATATATATAATGGCTTTAAGTATTATTATTCTGACAATTGTTATCGTAAATAATAGTTTTCTGATAAAGAAAAATCGTTTGGCTTATTTCCACCCAAGATCAGCGGTATGCAGAGAGGGAGAGAGAGCGAGAGAGAGAGAGAGAGAGGTGGGGGGAGAGGGAGGGGGGGGAGGGGGTGGGGGGCTAGAGAGCTTCCCCTGAAGACCGGAAGTGTCTAACAGGTTGTCACTGTACGGAAACATTGATCGACGGCGAGAGAGATCCACGTCGATGGCCTGGTGGCAAATTTGATGGGCAGACCGTGTAAAAGGTGACAGAGATACCACCGTGTTGGACGTTGTTAGAAGTAGTAGCCCTGATGAGATTTGGGTGATCATCTTCCGCACGCTTTAATCAATTAATGAACAAACTAAGTAGCGGCGATCACATTAAAACGCGATTAATTAACTAATCGCCCACTGGCGTTATCTCCGCCAAACGGCTTATGGGGTGGGGTGGGGTGGAGTCGGCGGATGGGGTGGGCCCGGGGAGGGGGTGGTATGGTGAGGGAAGGGGGGGATCGCCTTATGGCAAACGTTGGACGTCAACAGATTTGCCGTCAATGATATCGTCTCGTTTTTGACATCACCATCTCATCATTCAAGGTGTGTTCGGGGTGAGAGGGGGTGGGGGTGGGGGTGGATCACGTTACCTGTAATTGATGTAGGTGGCCAGAGATAACCGACCGGGAGGAGGGAGGCGGAGGGGAGGGAGAGTGAATGACGGGCGGAAGAAGGGAGTGGGAGGAGTGGAAGTTCGGGAAGTTCGGTTGGCTAGGATGTTCTATTGACGGGGAAGGGATGAGCGGTCGTGTTATCTCCGGGTCGTCTAGAGGTGTGGTGTATGTCACCTGTTATGACCGCGAACGCCATACAAGTCATACCAACTGTAATACCTCGTCGTCGTCACAAACCTTCGTTGATGAAAGTGTCGAGCTTCGACCGGCTGCTGAAATTAACTAATTTTGACCGACTAGCCGATTGAAGTGCCTGTTCATGCCGATCTAGAAATAGATACACGCCTCATCCGATGGACAACTTCGCGCCACGTCTCTGTTAAATAAGAAATATACAGACGGCTAGAGAACTATTTCGTGTGCGCGAAGTCCGAAATAAAACCGCCGGGTTCGTTTTGTTCGGGGGAACTTTGAGGTCGGTTGTAGAGATGTCATCTGCGATGTTTAAGACGGTGTTCATCTGTCAGCTATTGTTCTGTATTTGTACAGAGAGGCCGACTTTGATGTTTAAGAAGGATCTCGGTGACCATGTGATCAGGGTGGAAGCTGGTCAGACTGTTAGCTTAGAGTGTGAGGCTGGTGGCCGTCCTGTGCCAACTATACATTGGCTGTTTGACGGTAGTAGGATGGTACAGGTAAGCGTAAGCGTGCGTGCGTATGTGTGTGTGCGTGCGTATGTTGTGTGTGTGCGTGTGTGCGCGCGCGAACGCGCGTGTGTGTCGGGCTGGCTGGCTGGCTGGCTATTAGTCTGTTCAACTGTTTATTTGATTTTTTTTGTTGTTTTTGCTTCCGTCTTTGTATCTCTTTTTCGACTTTTTTTCTGTTTGGATGTGAAATAATCACTCGTCTACCTGATTATCTATGTGCAGGTGTCTCTATATAGTATATACTATATATAATTATATATGCCTATCTATTTATCTGTACTGTCCTTTTGTCTGTTAGTCTGCGCATCTAATTTTTATGTCGATATATATATATATATATATATATATATATATATATAAGCGTACACACACACACACACAACAACACACACACACACACACACACACACTTAACCAACGTATCCTATATTACCTCTATACAGGGCATGTCGCAAAGCGTTCTTGACGACGAGGCGTTTTTCGAGCAGACAACCCACAATCAAGGCATCGACACGTTACAGCTGGGCAACACGGGTGGACGCCTGTTTATCAGCTGTGCCACACCTGCTCACGCAGGTCAATACGCCTGTGTAGCTCAGACGCCGACGGAGCGTATCGTCTCGAGGACATTTCTGGAAGTTGGTAAGCATTTCGAGTCAACTGAACTGCTTATATTAATATATAACAAATATATGACGTATATCTTGTAGTAAATTAAATTAGGTAATATGATGACATAGAAGATGATAAGCCATGCCATGCCATGCCATGCCATGCCATGCCATGCCATGCCATGCCATGCCATGCCATGCCATGCCATGCCATGAGATGAGATGAGATGAGATGCGATGCCATGAGATGACATGCCATGACATTTCATGATAACTGCAATCTAAGATAATGTAATTTAACATAAGCAATCACATCTATCATATTATGAACATAACATAACATAACATAACATAACATAACATAACATAACATAACATAACATAATATAATATAACATAACATAACATAACATAATATAATATAATATCTGTATTATATTTATAAACTGTCCAAACATTAACTCTTCCTGTAACCAATTTTCAGATGGCGATATAGCAGACTGTCCGAGTCAATTTGGAAAAGGTGTGTGTACAGTTTCTTGGCCTCATTTTCGACTCGCTAGAAATCTAATTTACAGGCATTACTCTGTTAATACTCGCCTAAGACCGGCATCGCTTGGCGTTAATGAGTTATTTGGTTAATTCTGTGTTAGGTTTGCCACCAAACATCTACATGTGGGAGAAACAGAGGCTGGAATTCGAGGGTGTAGATGTCCAACTGTTTTGTCGCGCTACGGGATTCCCCCAGCCGCGAATGATGTGGTACGACCGAAATGGTGACGTCATCACCAACGACCGCGACCAATACAAGGTGAGTGCAGGCGCACAACGTCATTGGTTGTTGCGTGCAACGTCGCCGACTTTTAATTATTTTATTTCGAAAGCGTTAGCGTCTTCGTGATGTTGCCAAATGTAAGTAATATTTACTAGAATTCAAATAACGCTATCTGGCATTATAATCTAGGAATTGCCGGTTAAAAGAACGACCCACCTTCATTTAAAATGTTCAAGACTAACAACTGTGGTCACGCAAATTGTAAATGCTGCCAAAATATCAACACGATCCAGTTCAAAGTGCTGGTGAATCGATTATGACTGTCTGTGGGCGCCGCCATTTTGACGACAGACACAGATCGGGTGCTCCTGAAATGTGACGTCATTTAGCACAAGCTGTTTGGTTATAACAATGTAAACAGGTGTCTGCCATGTATACCGTTTCGTGGGCATTAAACGTATTTACGACTACTACAATACAGCTCGTCCAAAAAGCCAGTGAAAAATGTCAGTAAAATAGCTAAAGAAAAATTATATACTGAATTTCCTTATGAAGTTTGTTTTGTTCTTTTGTAACAAGAAACGTCTAGCGAGCTGTTGGATTTATGTAAATGAATCGAGAACGGCGTCAATTACCAATTAGCAGTAGTTAGTTTATGATTATTATTGGCGGATTTTGGATTACTTTTATGGCCATTACACATTTAGGCTATTTTATCTCAGGGTGAATCGTTCCTTTAACTTAGTTTACCAACTCTTCGCTTGGAGCAGCACCGTTTTCATGATATTCGAAAACCGAGAGTACGTATATATATATATATATATATATATATATATATATAGACAGACATTTATAATTTTCCCTTTCAAATATGCCTGGAGTATACTGTTTGATTTTTTTTATTCGGAGTGGGGGCGGCGATTGACTAGTACATAATTGTCTTTTTTTGATCTTGAACAAACCTGACTTTAAAAAACCTGGTTTCAAGAATTTTCCATTGAGATTAGTTACTGACGTTTTTTTTTTTAAATTCTTCATTATCACTTGTTAATATCAACGAAGTGTTCTTAAAACTAAAAAGAAACACATTTTCTAACAGTGTGGATGACATTCTATCCGAAAACAATGGTCTTATCGGAAGTTTTGATAAATACGATTAACTGACGGATTATTACAAGGCGTGTCCAGGGGCGTCTCGGTGGTCCAATTGTTAGCGTGTTGGACCACCTGATTTCGCATCTCGGGATGGGTATACCTGAAGCAGATATGGGGTCAATTACATTTGGTCAATTCCAATTCCAAATGTATCAATTCCAATTCCGTTTTTTACCTACTCTTTCTACCTACTACTTTTTACCACGAGTAGGTATCTACTTCAAGTAGTTTATATTCCAAGTAGGATTGTCACGGAAGAAATATTTCTGAATTAAAAAAAATGAAACGGTAAATTAATTTATAGATTGAATCTTTTGTAGGAAACTTCAATTTCAATTAAAAATTTATCAGTTCCATTTTGTTTTTAAATAATCAATTCCAATTCCGAAATTGGAATTGAATTGACCTCTTATCTGAAGGGTGTTTCATCTTTGACTTCGCTTCATAACGGTAAATTAAATGTAATATTTTTAGGAAACTTTTTAAATTTTAAAATTTATCAATTCCATTTTGTTTTTAAATAATCAATTCCAATTCCGAAATTGGAATTGAATTGACCTCTTATCTGAAGGGTGTTTCATCTTTTAATGAGGCGAAGTGAAAGATGAAACACCCTTCTGATATAGCGCGGCCGGGGTTTGAACCCAGGTGCTACATATCTGTGACCAACATCGCTACCAGTTAGGCCATAGAGGTGCCCGAAGATTGCCATGGGGGTGAAGTTCTAGTTACTTTACATTAGATCCTTCAAGGTGAATGACAGTCCCAGTACACGCATCACCATCAGCAGCTAAACAAGAAGAAATGATCAATTGATTCTCGTCGTATTTGATCGTTCCACCACTGTCTTTAATAATAATAATAATAATTGGCGAAGTGGCACTTATTTTACGTGGCTTAGCTACCTCAAATGAGGGAGACGCATATGGTCTGTCATATTCGGTGGAGAAAACCTCGTTAGTTGCCCGGTTGGATGAAAAACTCCTACTATAGTGCCACGGCCGGGATTCGAACCTCCGACCTCCTGCATAGTAAATAGTCCAACGCTCTACCCATGAGGTCACAAAAGCAGTCAATAACTGAGTACTGTTTTTAATGCACTATAGCCACAGGATCTCCCTTTGTGATATCTCGGTAGACATATAGTTGCTTCAACGAGTAGATGTATTGCCCAGATTCATGTATGGTGTTTTACAAAATGTCGAGGGTTCTCAGTTACGTCTACATCTTCGTCAAGCGGGTTTATTTTATTCATTTGATGTACCCACATATATGTTTTCGAAATTACTTATTTAGTCTGGCCAATTAATCACCAAATGGATTTAGAGTGAATTCACCCGATGATCGTCATTGAACCGTGGAAAACCATCCGTGCAGTCGGCCCCATTTTAAGGAATTTGATATGACTGAAAATGCGAATAGCATTATTTAACTGTATTTGCTACAGGCCTGGCTTTCTTGACAAAAACATAGATCGGTCATGGAGCCACTGGACAGAACGATATCTGAGCCACTCAAAAATATGCCAATCGCCCTTTCCTAATTCGACAATTTTTGTCTCAAACAATTGGAGCCGTGGTCTAGTTGGTAGCGCGTTGGAAATCTCGGCATAGGCATATCTGAAGGGTGTTTCATCGATGACTTCGCTTCGTTGCCATTGGAGGTCGCTCGGCCCAATTAGCCTACCATGTGCACAAAAGTGGCCGTAAAACATTAATGTTAAAAGTTAGCTTTCTTTGATCTTAAGCTGTTGCCGCAATAATCGACAGGGTGTTTCCTTGCGACGAAAACAAACTGTATGGGAAATAAACTTCGTAACGTGGGTCGATTCTTATTGGTCTGTCTCCGCAGCGTATTTCTCGGAATAATGTCTGTCTGTCTGTCTGTCCGATTTTGTGAACATGCCCGCTAAGTTAGCATTGTATTTCAAGACATTGCTTTATATTTTGTTTTTCCACAGATTCTGAAGAACGGCGACTTGCTAATCCGAAACATAAACTGGTTTGAGCATATGGGATTGTTCCGGTGCGAGGCTGAGAATAAGTTTGGCAAAGACGAGATACAAGTGTTTTTATATCCGGTGAGTGGCTATATTTTCACGCACGCGCATGCACGCATTTACGCACGCACACCCACACACGTTCAGTCAGTATAGTGGAGAGAAATGTTTCGAAGGATTCCAGGTACAAGTTCCCTTTCTCCTCATGTCTGTAAAAATTGTCTGAAATCCTGGATACAGTCTGGAAATTACTTTAGTTATATAGAAATCGAATACCAAAACGCGATTGGCCAATAATAACACCAGAAAGTTATTTATTTAATTAATTATTTAATCCATATAATAATGACATATATTTACAGACACAGCCCTGAAGACATGTACTACTCCTGAGAATCCCGGCCGTCCATGTTGCTGACTAATCGATATTCTACCATCAAAGAACAAAATGCCGAATATTTCACGTTTATGCTTAATTACAGCTCAACTTCTTACACGATATTGACATGAAGTGTCATTCTTCTCAATTGTCGTCGAATATTTTCGCAAAAAAGAAACTAGACCAGCAGATTATACCAATTTAGAAATCAACTAAATCCTCGTACTAATTCAGTTCTACCGTTTCTTCGTCAGTTAGTGAGATGTTGTTCAAAAAGCTATTTTGGGAAGCAAATTGGGTAATTTCAAACATCCACATACTGAAATGCCCTCCAAATGACAGGTAACTAGTAATGATGCATTTATTTACGACAGCTCCTATCCAGCCGATACCTGAGAAAGGCCGACCCGAGTCCACGTGGCCATTTGGTCACGTGATGTTTACTCGTCAGATTTGGCTGTACTCATGTATG
>JAODUP010000036.1:47500-52500 GCA_025642065.1 Paralvinella palmiformis
CAGGATGCTCGTTACGTCAAACGCGTTGCTGATGTAATCGTTCAATGTACGTCTGTAAACAAGGCAAACAGTATTACGTCAGTGTAGTTTCGTATTATCCGGTTGAACGCCGAATCGGATATAATAACCGGCTTTGTTTTATTAAACAACATACATTTACATGAATGCAGCGTGTGCTTACGATATGAAGCCGTTTTCCGCTTACATAAAATACTTGTTATGTTCTGAAATGATGCAGGCTGTTTTGTCCACCATGTTAACATATTATATGAGTGAAGGAGGTACGTAGATGAGGTGAGCGAGCGAGCCAGTGGGTGGGTGACTGAGTGAGTGAGTGAGGGAATGAGTTAGTGAGTGAGTTACTGATTGAGTGGTTGACTGAGTGATTGAGTGAGAGAGGGGGTAGAGACCGGAGAAGGGAGTGCTTTTTTTAACTTGGCGATAATCTTAACGAATAAATATGGCTGAGGGATTATTCTCTAAGGAACTTACACCATCAGGCAACGGCTTTTTACTGATGAATGAAACCGGCAATGCTGGGATTTCAGCAAATGGATATTCTATATTAGATAAGATCGGGTGCGTATTTTTGTTTATATAAATACATGTCTCGGGTTCTAAGCAGACAACTAGCCGGACATGGAATCGGCTTAATTGTGCATCCACAATGTTGCGCGTTAGCTAAGTCTAAGCTGCGCGCGCATCCTACCCATATCCTGATATCATGTTTACATTTCATTATATCCCGAACATCAATTCGGCAGGGCAAGTTGGCGTCCGAGAATACTTATTCGGGCTATCCCCCTGTATGCCAAACAATTACTATACAGTAATAATGAATTGAATTAATTACCACATTACGTGGAATATAAATAGAGAGATCGAGAAAGAGAGCACGCGCGCGTGATGCCAGATCCAATTATGATACCATTAATCCCGGTCTTAAACCAAAGTCGAACCTTTCAGCGTGGTTCTAGTTATAGCAGGTTAACCGACAAATGACCTTGGTCGCATGATTCTGGAAATACGACCAAACATCCATCCGAGCACAATTACTTACCTAGTCAGCGCACAACCAGTCGTAATGGACGATTTCCGCGACGCATGCGCAGTACGCGATCTGGAGGTCGGCTACCATTTGCGGGTCGCCTTATTGACCCAGACGTTGTGTACACGGTCAATCGACGTCGGACAATAAAACGTGTCCGTTTGTAAATTGGCGATTTTTGGATGCAGAACACCAGACTGATTGGTTGATATTACAAGATTACCCGCAATAGCACTATTTCTTGTGCGGGTGGATATTTATGATAACGTAATTAAGTGTGGATGGTCCGGTTGGCCGGCTTTGAATGGGCAAATACAAACTGATAAAATAACGAATTTACTATTCTATTCGGCTTTTACAACCAGGTGCGCCTTCCCGTTGATTAATTGCTGATTAATTAAGGGGGTAACTTAAAATCCACAATGATTCAGTGTTACGTTTCACAAAGAGTTATTTGTCGATGATAATGATGATGATGATTGAAGTTTTACGGCCACTTTTGTGCACCTGGTAGGCTAAATGGGCCGAGCGACCCCCAAAGGTAATGAAGCGAAGTCAAAGATGAAACACCCTTCAGATATCCCCACCCCTAGATTCGAACTCAGATTGTAGTGATCTGTTGTCCAACGCGCTAAAACCAAGACCACGGAGGCGCACTCGAGTTATTTGTCGAATGTCTTCGGCGTGTTGTTATGCTGATAAAATGAACCAGGAAAAATCCATCTGTTTAAAGGTATAGATAATTGGCAAACTGCGAGCCTTCGCTGTGTAATTGGTAAAGAGTTTAGTATTTAAGCTATCAATATAGATTGACAAACGATGCAAATTTTTTCCGAGCACTCTCCCAGGATGGTCACCCGATTAGCGTCTCATCTGCTGCATTATTATGACAATTCCAAGGAAAGTTCCATTTCGACAACAACAGTCCAGAGAGCTTTGTTTGTATATTTCTTTTTGCTTTTACACGATGTTGCGGGTGATACGATACTTCTGTAATTTAGGATTTTTACAGTTTCGAACGTTTTACACGAATGTAAACAATTTATGTTTGAAAATAATCGACAAACTGGTCGTATTTGCATCAAGTTGGTTGAAAAGGGCTTGTTGTTGTTGTTGTTATCGTGGTTTATTTGAACGCCAAAATGTGATGGCGGAGGCGAGAATGGACATCTGGTGGTTATCTATACTTCTGGAATACAGTATCTCACTGATCACGCACTCACACATACAAATGCGCGCGCGCGCGCGGACACACACACACACAATGAAAGATAGTGCGGTTGGCCACAAATCTATAACACCTGGATTCAAATCCCGACCGGAGGTCGTTCTGTCCATCGAACCTTCCGTGAGCACAAAAGTGGCCATGAAACATACTGAGGAGGAAAATGTGCAAATGTTTATGAAATAATAATAATAATAATAATAATAATAGTTGTGATAATAATAGAAGTAGTCGTAGACGTAGTTTGTTGTTATTGTCGTTGTCTTTGTTTTAAATTGATTTAAATGTAAAATGGACGCTCTTGTCGTCTGCAGTTGTTTTGTGCTGATAATTAAAAGCATCTCCTAATAATAACGATAATAATTCTTATCTCACAAACTCAGCTGAGAGATATATTACTCGCCACCAACTATGATAACTCATTACAATCATATCCATTTCTTATATTTAATATAATTTGAAGATGTCCGTTGTTGTGTGTGGATATTCTATTATATATATATATATATATATATATATATATATGTGTGTGTGTGTGTATATATATATATATGTGTGTGTGTGTGTGTGTGTGTGTGTGTGTTTTAACGTATTTAGTTTGTTTCTTATCCATATTCAAGTGGCAACTCACTACTGTTCATTCAAGTATATATATATATATATATATATATATATATATATATATATATATATATATCGTAATATTTGAAAGTTTAAGACCAAACATGATTTTCAGGCATTTTCAGACGTAATTTATTGTTTTATTAAATCATCCAATTTGAGCCATGGGACAGTAAGCTTAGTCAAAACGTGCTGCTCTCGGTGTGGCACTCCTTATCACCGATCAAAGGTAGTCGCTGACTTCCTGAAGAAAAACAAGATGTATGTGCTTGAATGGCCCCGGGAACAACCCATATATCAATCTAATCGAGAATCCATGAACTGTTATGAAGGATAAGGCGGCATACAAGCAGCCGTCAAGCGTTGAGAACATGAGACAAGCTACCAAAGTAAAATTGGAACACATTGAAATCACCCAGGAGTATTGCGAATATCTGGAATCCAGCATGCCGCGTCGCATCCAAAAAGTCACTGACAGCAAAGGAGGACATACTAAATATTAAAAAGTAGTGACACTGACACTTTTAGATGTCATCAAGTTTCAAATTGTGTCGTATTATGCTTATGATTAAATAAACTGACATAATTTGGTATGAAGACCAAAGAAAACACAGTTTTGTCAATTTTATTAAAGCTATATTCTGTCTGGTCTTAAGCTTTTGCAAATGGCTGCATATGTTACAGGTTACTGTTAATCTGTATAATCAGGTAATATGTACATTTATAATATTACCTGTAGTATTCAGATAATACACATTACCTGAATATTTCTGGTAATATACATATTACCTAGTTATACAGATACACTGTAATATATATATATATATATATATATATATATATATGAGGGGTGCGTTCGTGCACGCGTGTGTGCGCGCGCGCGCGCGTATGTGAGTGTTTTAAAATCTCATATCCAATTAGCTAACGACGAGATTATTAAAACTAACGTTTTATTTAGATAGATAGATAGATATGATCCTGATATGAAATGTACATCTAAATATCACATACGTACGGGAAGAGGACGGGATAACACTAAGTTTAAAAAAAAAAACATCTCATAATCGATCAACAGAACAACGTATTCCGGACTTGGCGCACTCTGACCGGGGTCAAGGTCGCTGAGAGCGACCCCGAAGCGGAACAAGAATTATCCACGAAAAGGCTCATCTTCGGCGCCACCTGTCGAGTGAACGATTCCGACGGCGAGGGGGGGATCAATCCGGTCGAGGTACACGTCATTGAAAGATGAACGGCGATAAAACAGGAAAAATGGCGAAAGGTAATAATTAAAAAGGATATCTAATAATTAGCGGGCACACCTACGGTGACACAGATAGGTCAATTATTGACCTTTTGGGGTTTCTTCGCCGTTTTCCTGAGCGATTATCCAGAATGCATGATTTACACAGATTTGTGTCTCGTGTTTCGTCTTTAATCCCGTTTCTCGTGTTGGTTGCCGATTGTGTTCTGGATGGTGGTAATTTCCGATTGTAGCCGTACCGATTATCGAACAACAGGAAATAACCGATTCGAGATATCGACGACACCATCTTTGTCGCGTTTTGTCTCGCGAGATCATATAATTAGAAGAACGAGAACATATCATTTCTAATAGAATTTGGTTAACAACAATTCCCCCATTTGTTCTGGCAATTGATGGATTTGGCATAATATATATATATATATATATATATATATATATATATATATATATATATATATATATATAGGGATGCATGTAACTGGGGCAGCCATATTTATCTACGTCAACAAATGACATCAGACAATTGATTCGGAGAGTTCATCATATGCTGAAACGTCGGCCGAGTGTCTTTGACTTTTCTTGATGCACGGATCACAGGAGATCTTCGTATTTTTGTTGCTCGTCGCCCGGGAATCCCGGTTCGACTTGCTCGGCTTGCGATCCAGGCTGGAACCGGAAGCGAAGTTCGGAGGTAGCAGCAACTGGCGGCCGGTGACGGCGTCATCGCCGGGCGACTTCCTGAATGTTCGGTAGGCGCTGAGGTCAGCTGACTTCCGGATCGTTGGACAGCCATCCAATTCCGGCGGCCGACCGGAAGCGCGAACGGCGCTAGAAGTCGG
>JAODUP010000036.1:55000-95000 GCA_025642065.1 Paralvinella palmiformis
GAATGAGAGAGTGAGTGAATGAGTCGGTGAGTGAGTGAGTAAATACAAAAAGATGTAAAAGATAACAGGGGGAGGTTATGTAGGGATGTCGTTACCTTATTACCAAACCAGTCACTTAGATTGATTCTAGAGATTGTTCGATCAGGCCCCACATCCCCCCTGACTGCCTGACTACCTGCTTGACAGGTTGGCTGACTGACTGATCAACTAACTGACTACTCAATGCACTGGCTGCTCATGGGGAGTTCTTATAACTGACATGAATTAATAGATTATTATTATTATTATTATTATTATTATTATTATTATTATTGCGTACGCTCTCTTTCCAGTTACTGTGTTCATATAAATATGTTACAATATCAACAACAACAACAACATTATGTCGTTGCTGCGGATACTGCTGCTGAATTACACTGATCATCATTATTATCCCTACAATCTTAAGCTCATCAATCTGGTCCTTGTCATCAACATGCACCAATCTATCCATCGCATCGATTGATATATTAATCGATCTATCCATCGATCCATCCAAACAACCACAGACATACAACCCACAACCAGCTACCCACGCACAGAGTTATCCAGCCACCCACCCACGCATATCCACCTACTCATCCAACAACACACGCAACCATACACCCGTCCATTAATCTATCCATTTCTATCTGTCTATCTATCTGTATGTCTATCTATCTGTCTGTATATATATCTATCTATCTATCTATCTATCTATCTATCTATCTATCTATCTGTATGTCTATCATCGAACTCCACCCCGCCCCCCCCAAAAAAAAAAAACCTGCACTCGAAACGGTAACGCGGACGACAGTATTTAGTTCAATCTTAATTTCCGGTTTCGGCGCCGCCATGGTGTCGTTGTCAAGGTAAACAGCCATCTGTTTAACATCTTACCCTCGTCCGCCTGAGGTTCACCTGTCGCGACAGGACAGCTATTATATACTTCCTCTCCTCTTTCGATATCCTCTTGTGCTCCAGAGGGCTGTCACTTGCCGAAGAGATCCAGAGACCAAACCAGAGGAAACCAGAGCCACCTGAATAAATACAACATCACTTTTATATCGCCAGTCCCGAACAATGAACGAACCTTTCGGGACCAATCGGAGCAATTATTGTATCGGAAATGGATTTATTTGTTCGTAGTGTGAGTTGACATTATGTGGCCGGATATATTCGGAATTGTATTATGGCGATGCGGGATGAGTTAACTGGTGTCCGGGTGGACACCTGGCTATGTCCGGGAGTGAATTATGCGTCGTGAGATTTGAAGTGAGAAAATATGGTATGTTATTGTCACATGTCAAGGCCAGACATAAAAGGGGATCCTTTATTTTTTAAGAACAAACTTTCCCGCGTTTTTATGTACACTTAACAACAACAAAAAACGGCTATAGATTTATACGGAGCCAGGGAGGAAAACCAATTTATATTGTAATGCTGGCATTGTTCAGTATAGTTTCTTTTGTTCCTTCTTCTGAATTAAATCTCAGTAGGGGATTTATCACTGTCCTTGAGTAAGGGCATTGGTAAGCCATAGATCTATCCTATACAGTAAAACCACCTCTGTTTCTTTGGGTAAATGGACGTCGTTCGAAGGTTAATAGAAATGGTTGGTAGGTGACGGATAAAGGGTGGACAATGTGTGAACGAATCTCTAATCATGAACACACACACACACACACACACACACACACACACACACACACACACACACACACACACACACACACACCACTATTATACGTATTTGTCATTGACATTGGAAACAGAAGTAGCCAGCTCTCTACTTGATAGTAGGTGGGTCAAATGATCCCTGTACCTGCTACTAACAAACCCACTATATATATTTCATCCCTACTAACGACTAGACAGATAGATATACTTACAGCCAGAGGGAAAGACTGACAGAAGAATGACTAGACAGGGATAGAATGGTATTAAGATAATGAGTGAGGGAGTGAGTGAGTGAGTGAGTGAGTGAGGGAGGGAGGGAGGAGTGACAGAGACTGGCACACATAGACAGACAGAGAGAGAGAGAGAGAGAGAGAGAGAGAGAGAGAGAGAGAGAGAGAGAGAGAGACGTTGATCATACAAAAACACTTACACATAAAAGCTAGCAGATACGAACACCTGTATGTACATGTTGACACCTATAGTTGTAGCTAGATTACTTACCAACTACATAAAATACCAGAGGCCAACCATCATCATAACCAAACTGACATAATGATGATGTTATGGGATATGTCACCAAGACACCAGTCAGCGCTCCTGTAAACATTTATTATTATTATTATTATTATTATTATTATTATTATTATTTATATTATTATTATCGTTGTTGTCATATAGTTAACATTTATATTGCTCAATACAATCAGATATTAACTATAATATATAGGCTTATCTCATATTTATGGAGCTGCGGTTAAACAATAACAACAGTAATAAGTATCACATATTACAAACTAATTTGTCTCCATATTTCTGAATGAAATGCATCATCGTAATAATGTAACACGCTGCCATTTGTCAATTCAATGAATATATATATATATATATATATATATATATGTGTGTGTGTGTGTGTGTGTGTGTGTGTGTGCGCGCGCACTCCACACCTGCGTATGATATACTGGCTAGCTTTGATCTTTCCAGGGGTGGTGCCCACCGTCCTAGTATACTGTGCATGGCTGGAAAAGCTGCACCCTGAAAAAGATAAATACAGAGCTAGATAAATGGATAAATTATCGTTCTTTTCAATTAGAATATCATATAAGCAATATATATATATATATATATATATATATATATATATATATATATATATATATATATATATATACTGGTTAATTTATTTTCATTTCAGAGTATTGTAATTTTTATATTAAATTTATGTTTTGTTTTAAAGTTTCAATCGAATAATTTAATTTAATTTTCTGTTATTCATTTTAGCAGGATTCTCGTGTTTCAGGTGTGCAAGTTTTCTTACCTGAAATAGGTTAATTTCTTACTACTTACAACATTACAAAATATTTTTCAATGAAACGAAATTTGTTTTTGATCAAGACGGTAAACTACAGGTGAGAGCGGAAAATAATAGAAGGTAACATTAATTCGATGATTCTGGCTTTTAACCCCCCTCCCATATTCTTATTCATAAAATAAGTGATCGTATACCAGTGGCATCAGGATTCCAACTTCGATTCGATCTCAAGTACATTTGCTCTTTCTTTTCACATCATTTTAATATTATAGATCACTCGATGATTCAATAACAGATAATGTTAACAATAGCTGCTGTAAAAGTTTATGATGATATAACAAGTGACATCAATATAGCTAGTATTATCTGTTCGTAGTAGGATCGAAGACGATCATTCGACGTTATTTCAACACGTTTTGCACGTCGCTTAAATTACATTTCAATCCATACGGTAATAACACGTGGAATACACGTCACAAAAAGACACAATTACACCGGAACATTATGATATCATCAGTGTTGCCGTTATGATGGGGTAGAAACTGAATCTGGTGTTTAAGAAATATCATAAATGTTATATTTTCAATGAAAATTTTCGAACATTGCTTATGGATAAATTGAAAATCTGTAAGAAAATCAGCAGTACCGATTACGTGATATCAAATTGCTCTGGATGAACAGTATCATAAATGGCCAGACAATTCTAACTAATAAGCTGGAGATAAAGCTCTTAATACGATGATTTAGTGGTTCTCTGATAAATGATTATACATCATGATAATATAACTCATATCTTAGGTTACCTACTACTATAGATGGTAATGATAAGGTAAAGGTGACGCGAAAAGAAATGTCACATTTCGAAGTAAATTTAACGCAACAAACAATTATTTTATTCCCCATCAGATGCACTACCGCACTCAAAACAATTCTAGCCACCACATATCATATTTCCATTAAAATATTTCCTAAATCCTTAAATCCCGAAACTTTCTCATGCCATTGCTAGTGTGTACTCCGCTCACCAGGGATTATCACGTGACGCTATCTTTGACAAATATCACGTAGTGCCACAGCTTTGTTTACCTGCATCCTGATCAGTTGACAGACAAAATGTGAGGTTCCGAAGAAGGTTTGGAATTCTCACGGATATCAAGCCCTACAACTTTAAACCACTAGCGAATAAGGTAATACACAGTATTAAATGTGAGGAATTAGCTGCAGCAAGTGCAGATGTGGATCTAGAACAGCCACCTGTGCAGCCGACGCCGCGCCCCGGTCCATAACAAGAGTTGGATTGGTGTCTATTTGTTTGTGCTGGTATAAGTTTAACTGATAAGTCAACACACTGGGCCTTTCCCTCTTCCTATCGCATAACTTCATTTAAAATAAAGTGATATTTTTCTGTACACAGGAGCCCGGTGGATGGGGACTCTCCCATATATGGCCTATACAAAGATGTGCCGCCCTCGGTGGGTCTTTTTAGCTTTGAGTAGGCCTAAGTAAATTTAAACTTTTGTGAATATATGAAAGTTTACTTTAATAATAATAATACAGGGGTTGGGCAAACGCATAGTCCAGGTACAATGCAAAGTTCATCAACAAATGATCAGATGGAGTGGAAACTTAGGAAGGATAAGCGAGTCTGAAAAGGTGAGTTTTAAAATGATGATGGAAAGAAACTATGCTATTTGATGACTTAACATGTTCAGGGAAGTAACTGAAAAAGCACGAGTCCCAGCATGAGTTTTAACCCTGACAAACACAGAAACCTTTCTTGGAGTCCTATTAATACAGTTCAAGAGTTGACGAAGATTGCCAGATTTGCTGGAGATCATGTTCCCATAAAAGTCAGATGAGTCTATTGCAGAAATGGCACTGTTTAGTATATCTAGACATGTAAAGTTGTGTGCGTGATTCATGACTGTGTAAAGTGGTGAATGTCCAAAATTGTACCCTATTGTCACTCATAGATATCCCTTTTCTATTCAAAATCTCTATAAAATTGCTGATTCATTTGGGCTTAGCATCACGCTGTTTGTCAGATATGGTTGGAATGATATCTTTTGTGAGCCTGACAATCTTGTGGCAAGTTGGCTTCCACTCCACTCTGTTTATGTTTGCAGCCAATCAGTATGTGAAACGAGTCAAATGTTTTAGGAATTAATGCATACTCCATCCATTGGCAGATCCATTTGTACAATTATAAGCTATGCAATAGACCATTTTACACGTTTAACAAAGATAATATCGAAATCTTTATTATTCTCAGCGTTTACGTATGTTTTTCCCTTTTTTTGGTGGATAGGATATATTATTTTTGTTACCTTTAAGATATTTTTCAAATGTTGTTTATATAAGAGTTCATTCTGGAAATTATTTTAAGTGAAAATATTCACTTGTACCCAGTTTATTTTCATATTGACCAGTTGATAAATACCGTAAGATGTAACATTTCTCTTTGTTATTTTGAAAACATGACATGGAACCTATGCCTTTTATTCAACGTCAAAATTTGGCACGTTGATTAAACGTTGAAATTGTGACGTGGATTCAACGTCGATTCGGCATGTCTTTGCCTGCTAGTTATCGGGTTAATAGGAGATGTGGGTAGCGGTGTTATGGTGCCCTAGTAACCTGTATACTTGTTTATATTCTTCTGTGCCATTGTTAGGATATTACAATAATAAACGCATAAAGGGAGCCATAAACAGGAATGCGGTTTATTTAGGAACTAAACCGTAAGACAAAACAGTTTGGTGATATTTTAATTTATATCCTATCAAACCTAATTGCATATACTATGGTACGCTAAATTAGGCATGGATGAACGTCTATAAAACAATGGACAAAAAGTATTACGATTAGCTGTTAGGTTTAAGTAAGTCATAGCATTTACTCAGGTTTGAGTTGATATTTCGTTCTAATCCAGTAACAATTAAATGTGGAGTATTGCTACATTTTGTTTGTAGCTAACCCTGTTCGCTGTTTCGATATGTAGGTAGTGTACATCTCGTCACGTGTTCAACAAACTGTTATTTGTATCCTTAAATTTACGCACGCACATAATCACATAAAGACACCCTTAAAACTTCTGCTAAAACTTAAACAAGATCCTGTTATAAGCTAGTCTCCGTGTTTGCAGAATTTGTTTGCGTCCACTGATACACGTGCGATCAGCGTCAAGACTGAGCAATTCCACCTCTTGTCCCCGAAATGATCGGTTCAACTTCTGCTGCTATGCTCTCTCTATATCTTCCTTGCCAATAGCAGCAGATTGTCTTACAATTATTACACCATTATTAACTACGTTTTGATGACGACGACTATTTAATGGCTGTCTAAAGATTGCAGAACTAGGTCACGGATGCCAGTAAACAGCACAATCCGCTTATCGTATGGCAAAACCATCACAGGATCGAACCGAGGCTTTCTGACGGCACTGTACTACAAATATCCACTTTGTTGGCTCGAATTCGCCTCTGTTTGTGAGATATGTCTCCATGGGTAGATATTCCAACTGTGAACAGCGACGAGGTTGAAGCAACTCGACTCAACTCAAACCGGATAATCCAATTCGTTTAAAAATATCGGTAAATCGATTATTTTATTCCTTTTTAATAAACACCGCGAAAGTTAAAACCCGCGAATTATTTATTTTCTCTTGCCTTGCCCTTACTAGATTATCTTAAATTATTATTTAAATTTCTTTATGGTACACAGTCAATAGACAAATATTTTAGTTTCCATGCTGGATCCAAAATATTTGGTATTATATATATTGTTTTTGTATAATGTGCAGTAAATCAATTTCAACTCACAAACAAACAAACAAACAAACAAACAAACAAACAAACAAACAAAACAAGCAAAAAAAGAAATAAGTATCACTTATAACGACCACTTACCGCTCCCACTCCGCCCACAAACCGCAGGAAGATGAGCAGGAAATAGTGGTATCGAACGCCGAACGGAATGAGCAATGTAGCACCGGAAGCCGCCAACAGGAAGAAGCCGAGTACCTTTTTGCCACCAAACCTCTGAGACAATAAGCCGGCAGGTATCTGGCTAAATAGATAGCCCAGGTAATAGGTACTAAATATTACTTTACGTTGTTTCTTGTCCCAGACCAGGTTACCCTTCTGAAAATGGGAACAGGTAGATGTTAGTTTAATTGGTGGTAGTGTGTTTGTATGTGTTTTTCTATTTGTGTGTTTGTGTGTTTTTCTGTTTGCATATATAGGGCTGTCTGTTTGTTCAACTATCTGTTTATCTGTCTGCCTACCTGTTTAATTAATCAAAATATTTACCTAGATATCTGTTTTATCTACCTATCATTCAATGAATGAATGAATGAATGAATTAATTAATTAATTAACCAAGCAATTAATCAATCAATTAATTAATTAATATATAAATCTAACTGTAATTAACCACCCATCCATCCATCCATCCATCCATCCATCTATCCATCAAGACACTCACTCACTCACTCACTCACTCACTCACTCACTCACTCACTCACTCACTCACTCACTCACTCACTCACTCACCTCAGATACATCCTCAATCCAGTTGACCTTTACATAACTGTTAAACACCTCCGCCGCCTGGCCGCATTTGTCGTGATTGGCAGAGGGCGCCACAGTCGTCGACATATTGGCCACAACCGTTATGACATCATTACGGTATGGCGGGTCTTCACCATTTAAGATGGCCACCGCTGTCTCGTTCACCATACAGACCAGAGCTATCTGGAGGCTCATCTTCTGGCTGCTCATCGTAAAGAATCCGAGAAATCCCAAAACAGCCATCCCGAACCTACTGGAGAACAGGAAACGTGGAGCTAAACGAAAAGAATAAAAACAAAAACTATTATATTACGCTCATATATATATATATATATAATATATATATATATATATATATATATATGTACGTGTGTTTTATGGTACAAATAATAAAGGCGTGGGTTCAGGTTTTCGTGATGTTTATTATTCTTGCGGAATTATGACCAAACGACCACTACCTAAACAGAAAACTATATATATTAGTACGTATACAATGCAGCTATAATTGGAAATAAAGAATATATATTAGGACATATAATATATATTATGATAATAATCCTAATACCTCCGACAATAGCAGATATAGTAGTATTTTCAAGTGACGACTAGTTCCGGTTGTAAAAAACCTTTATGAAGTGCATGTGTCTCCAAGTGCTTGCAAAGAAATAGAGAAAAGACACAGAAAACTGAATACCTCCGCCAGTTAACACACACCTAAATACGAACTGGGATGGATTCTAGTCCTCTATCGTTCGTCGGCCGAAAATATTCAGTTTCCAAGCCAAAATCCGAAGATGACTTTCACGTATTGAAGGCACAGGACAAATGATTAAAGTTCCTGTCATTTATCATCCTTCATCTGTTTGCTTGTCAAGTTGTTGACAAAAAGCGTACTTAGCAGGACCATCAATATAGTAGTGCCAGATTTAGCCATAATTATATAACCACATTCGTTGCATCGCGTGTTTATTGGTAAAATATTCAGCTCAATATGCGTACAACAAACGAAATCTCGACACTGGTAATGCCTGGAATAAAGTGACGAAGCGCTGGAGACTCTCTAGAGAAATCAGTTTTTAAACAGATGCCTTTCGGCTGTGAACGAAACATTCCCCATATACAAATAATCCCGCAATAGAGGTGTCTTCTGGGGGAGCAGCCCTATTTAATGTTTAGACACACCGAATAACTCCCCCCCCCCTCCGGGTGACAACAACATTCCGGAAAATCTATTAATTGTCAAAATATGTACTAGATACCATAACAAATTTTTTCCCTTGTCTGCTATTTTGACATGTGCTTATTTCATGAAACAGTCCTTTATTAACCCTTCTTAAAACATTTAGTTTGAAGAAATTGAACACTTGATTATGGGGACGTTACGACTAAAAGTTGCGATTGGGTCTATGTTATGATTACATCTATGACACGCGTGCACGCCTACGTGCCACACACACACACACACACACACACACACACACACATTCATTGCTTATCGCTGGCCATGTTATCCACAAGATAGGGCGCCAGGAAGTGTGTCACCTGTGCCTTATTATACACAGCTAAAACACACACACACATTTAGTACACATTTATAATACATAACAATAAATGTGGCTCTTGTGTGGGTCATTTCTGACAGATAACAGATACGATCCGGGACAACTAGTCACTGCGGGATCCTAGAGGCTCATTAAAATACATAATTAGATTAACAAAACTCGGCTAATCAAAGTCCCTCCAAGGATGGTAACTGTTGTTATATTAATAGGTCAGCCCTAGTCATGACGACGATGATGATGATGATGATGATGATGATGTCTTATGCCAAATTTAGGTTCAAGAGGATAATATTAATATTACAATTACAACGCTCACCAGATGTCGCGCTGACATTGGGACTAGGTAGACCTACTGCCCAGTCATAACGCGGGCGGGGAGGTATTTCTAAACATATATAGATCTACATTTACTAACCATCGGTAACACAAAGTTATATGATTAACAGCAAAACTAGCACTTGACTGATCGCTGTTTGCCATTCTGTCGTGGCCACCTGTCGACGGATGTCTGAACTATGTTTTACTCGGCGGATTAATCTCACTTGTTACATTTTTAACACGTTTATTTGGGAATCTCGACTAAACAGAGATCCCGAAATAGCCGCGGCGCACTAGTTTCAAACATCTTGATCGTTCGGTTAACGCGGTAGAGGTTTGTTCTCGTCGAGTTTTACGTTTCTCGTTTTTGTGAAGTATCCAGTCTTACTGAATAGATTTCGGCGATAAGTCATGAGACTGTCGTGATTTAACTGATACGTTTAATCGGTGTGATTCACGATCGGCCTAATTACACGCCCGCCCGCCCGCACACACACACACATACGCACACACACACACGCCCGCACACGTGGCTTCGAGTTCGATTAACAAATCAATCGCCAAGAACACCTAAACAGTCGAAATTCAATCAAATACTCATCACCTCCAAGTCCAAGTAAAACAAATATATTTATATCATTTTAATTATCCTTAGAGTTTATCTACCACGACAAGTCAAAGGAATTCTCTGGCTATACTCATTGTAATATGACAGAAGTAATTGCTGATTAAAACTATATATATATATATATATATATATATATATATATATATATATATATATATATATTTGACACCATTCGAAACCTTATGATAGGTTTAGTTTATCAGAAGTGTAAAATAATTATTAAGCATCAAATTATAATATGACGTTAAAATGCATAAACAAATTATACAGAAAATATATAATGCATAAGATAAACATACAGACATAGCACGGGCACACATACAAACAAGAAAATAAAACCCACACATTTATATACACTTTTACGGTTTTCCAGGTGTCAAATAGCTTAAAGCTGTCTATCTACCATCACCCCCTTCAGGTCTAAATATATATTATAAACAAATGGTAGCAACTTCCAAATGTACAATTTACGCCAACAGAGACTGGAAGAAATAACTAAATAAAGAAAACATTAAAAATAATGGAATGACAGTTATTCTATGAGAACATTCGATTGTTTAAGTATACAACGACATCGTATAGACTGAGTGAAAACTGGTTGTGGTCGCAATCAATGACTGCTTTCCTAAGTTAGGGGATTTGGTGATTTCGTTGATTTCATTTCGTTTAGAATTTTCGTACCAAATCTCATCAACTTTGTGACGTAGACTTTTAAGAGATATGTTTGTTCTTTTATATGATACGGAGTTAGATTTGTTCTATTATGGGTGTGTACGTTACTGTTGTATCATATGCCTTATTGGATCGTGTGGTAGGTCTTTGTTAAAGCGAATATTTGGTGGCCAATATATCTCTTTTAAATGTTTCTCATATTAAAGAAAAGTCTTTTATTTGCATTATTAGTCACTCTAGTACTTATATCTTGGAAGGTTTACACGAGATGCGTGTTTTTGTAGGTTTAAGCGTTGTATTAAGCTTGCGTTTACACATATCACGTTCCCTCGCCAACCATGTGGCTAATTAATTATACACCAAAATATGCACGCATGCTCAGTGTTGAAACGCAGCGAGTAGTGGCGTTCCATACATAGCCGAGCAAAACTATACCAAAACCCGCCCATATTGATGACGTCAGTACACAACGATATCCTCTAAACTTGATGCTCAACATGAAAAATATAAGCGATAGACTGATTCCTTATGACAGTAAAAGTAATTCTTATAGCAATCATCCGGAAAGATGCTAGCCACGAGCGAGTTCGTTGTTTATTCTCCCAGTCTATCAATCCAGAGACATAAGACCCAAGAGCCACTCGGTTGGGAAACATACCACAGCCACAGGTACGAGTCGGATTCTAACCCTGGCCCCGAGGCGAGGCGAAATACACCCTATGTTTTAGCCCAAAACTGTTCTGTAAAGAGATCAGGCAATTCAAAATGTTGCTTAAGACAGTAGTAGACATCGCGGCATACTGATGGAACAGATTCATAAATATTAATACATTTGTAACACAATTAATTCCTAGATGTTTTGCTGCTCTTCCATTAAGGACATTTGTGGAATATTTACTTGGCGATTTGAGAGATCAGACACGATCGGGTGACGCCAAATCAATATTTGTTTTATAATCGTTCAATCTTAGAAGATTTCGAATCATCCGGTTTGTGCTGTGTTTACACGGCGACTTCGTGAAGTTTCTCCCGCAAGAACGTTGTTTTGTGCAGTTTGTGTTTTAAGTCTGGCTTCACAAATCTCTAGAATGGTAAATGGACGTTCATAGAAAATCTAACAGCGAATAAACGTGTAGTTTTGATTTCGTTCACTTTCCAGTAATCAGTCTTCTTCTGTGATATGTTAGAAACGTTTTGTGGGCAGTCATCCGTGACTACTGCTTATACGTGCACCGAGTCCAGATGTTCTGCCATTTGGTCTTGGAAAATGTTGTAGAAACACCGACTTCTTAATAACAATCAGTATTCAGAAGAGATCTCTATCAGCAATGACATCGCGAGAATTGACATGTTGACATGTTGAAACTGATGTTATACTGATCCGTCCCTCGGGGGCGCTATCAGTTGTAATGTGTGCATGGGATCAGTTTAACTCTAATTTTGCCTCACACCGTGTAAATATATTTAACGTCTATTCCATATATCTGCCCGCCATTACCTCGAAATGGTGTCATTAACACCATTAACAACTTAGTATTCAGTCAGCACTGAAATAATGTGCAAAAGCTTAATTAGGCAGGCATGTTAAATGTGCGACATTACCTACTACCAGCAACAACGTAATTGCTTATCTCGAGATTTGGTCTAAACACAAATAACCTTATTTGTCCAGCTAATAGTGAGCCGACAAAGTGTTCATTTAATCTCAATTCAATTGTTAATATGCCTCATCTGCTGATGAAACGGCCAGGGATTTATCAGGGAATATTAATTTATACAACCCGCACGTTATAGATTCGCTACATATTCATCAAAAGGTGGAGGCCCCTACATCTGTATGTTATCTAAATATTCAATCCTTGAGGAGTCAAGTCATACTCGTGGCTAATCACATTGAACGTATAGTATTGAAACATGGCTTGGAACCGACTGTGAGCAAGTTACTACAAACGAGTTGATTCATACAAACTGAATTCTTCGTAAAAGTGGCACACGCCACGGTAGTACTGGCATTCTCAAGTGAGAAATATGCACATTTTGAAAACATGGAAGTACTATTAATTTAGGTTGGGAAAGGTGCATTTTTACAACATATCGAAACCTGCTTCCAAATAAAATTACATTAGAAACTTATTATTTTTGGATGAATAGTCTAAATACTTAAATAGTCTAGCCATTTTCTCATATGTTGTTATACTAATTGGTGATTTAACTTTCCATGCGGATAACAAGTCTGATATTGAAGAAGCTAAGTTTTGCAGCATATCGAATTCACAAGGATTCAGTCAGCGTGTCAATGGGGCAACTCGCACTAGATTCGGTCATACGTAGAGACCCTAGCGGGAGTTCCTTCCGTATGTGACCCTTGCCTCGGCAGTACCAAAGATAAATCCTTCAGCAATCATCTGCATGCGCACGCAGTTCATCGTTACGATGAACAGGCCCGATGGCACACAAAGAAATATCACATGAAGATATTATCGTAGCATAAAACGCCGACGTTTATGGACGATTTACGGTCATCTCACCTGTTGAGTGAACATGAGGTATCGGCTGGTGAGTTGTTGGTAGCCTATAAAAAGGTGTCCATTAATCCCATGTTCTCTGGTGTTCGAAAGTTATCACGTTGAGAAAAGCTGAGATCCGCTAAGAAAGGTCAGAAGAAACCAGAGAGGACATAGCGCCGATCTTCCTTGATGGCGAACTTTTAAATGTACAGGGAAGTCTATTATTTGAGGAGAAGCAGTGTTTATATTCCAGAAAGATAGAGGACTGCGGAAAGAATGAAAAGAAAATATCCAAACTGACGAGGATCTTGATGGGCTGTAATACAAATGTAAACGTACCGCATTTCATCTCTGCCGAACAAGTTCAGCAACTTCTTCATTCACGAGGAAAACAACAATCATCAGGAATGGGATCGTGTATCATTCTCCCCTTCCCCCCATAAATAACCTGCAACGTTGCAATAAATACGGATATTACGTTTTATGGGAAATTTTCGAATATCTGTAATATTAAAAGATATCCAAGGATGAAGAAACGTTTGATTCATAATCAGGATTCAGTTATATATAGACGTATGTCGACGGCGGTTAAGTGATATGTAGCGTCACGTGGCTGTACAATGATCCCAAAAGTCAGAATATATATTCTGAAAACAAAAAAAGAAATGAATTTGTTAATGTGTTAGACAAATAAACTGATAAGCCTTGTTCGTTTGCTGTAAGTAGTCGCTTGAACATACATTGAAACCAGGATCCATCCAGCCGGAAACAAATCAAGGACTCTTCGGATTCAGCGAATCTTATCCAGAACATCGGTAAGTCCGGATGACTGATGACAATTGACTTGTTACACGATCCTGTTGGTGATTTAGATTGTTTACTCTCTCAGTCTGATTCCACGTCTGGTGGATTCTGGAGCAGCAAACGCCGATTGTTCGACGATTAAACGCGTATCCCTGGTGATGCCAAAGATCTCGGGTCCGATTCCGCAAGAGGGCTGAAAGTCTTCCAGGATGACCACGTCAACTGACAGTATAGTTCCATCGAATTAAAACTGGACCAGTAAAGATCCTTTGATGACGTAAATACTCTGGCAGTGAACCACCTCAAGGGTATTTCGGATTCGCCTTTACGTTCTTCTACTCTGTGGCTGGCTTTAAGTAGTCAATGTCAACCTCTCAGTAAAAACATTTATACCGGAAGTAAGTATTGTCCGTGTTTTGTGAACACAAATGATGTAGAAATTAAATCAATCCATGATGCTGATGATGCTGATGATTATGATTATGATGATGATGATAACAACAACTATAATATAGGTTTAATAAAGCGCCGTTCAAAAGGCCAGTCAAAGGAATCATTGCCCAGGGGGAGGGAGGATCAAATGAGGCGATAGCAAATAATTGTTTGTTTTGTTGTTGTTGTTTTTTTTTGTTTTTTTTTTTTGGGGGGGGCGTCGTGTTAAACCCAAAACCAGCTCATTTATCATATCTTCTATTGTAAGATGTCACAGGACCGACACCACGACATCGACGATGTACCGAATACCATGCCATCGTTTGAGATGAGAAAAGTCGGATCGTGGGGTTAACATTAGCATCATCGTGTTATCTCTATCCGTGGCCAACTCCTGCATTCTGGAGACGAAATGCTAATCAACTGTTACTCGGTTTGAAAGTTGGTCGCAGACTCCTGATCTAAAGCCATTGTTAAAACATTGCATCGGAAGTGAGTTGAGTGGTAACACCGAGACTATGAGGGATATATATATATATATATATATATATATATATATAGTCGGGTAAACTGCTTCAGGAGACACACTCCAATAAAATATGTGTATGTGTCGGATTCTATCCCGCAGCATAACGGTTTGCAGCTTAATGCCCTAACCACTCTGCCGTCAGACTGCCCAAGGGGCGCCTGCGTGGTCTAGCGGTAGCGTGTTTGACCACAGATCACTACAACCTGAGTTCGAATCTCGGCGCGGGCCTATCTGAAGGGTGTTTCATCTTTGACTTCGCTTCATTACCTTTGGAGGTCGCTCGGCCTATTTAGCCTACCGTGTGCACGAAAGTGGCCGTAAAACATCAATCAATCATCATCATCATCATCATCATCAACAACATCATCATCTTCAGATTGCCCAATCAAGATATCGGGCCTCGATTTATCGGTTTTAAATAATTGCGGACTGTTTCGAACAACCGAATCGAGGTACCACGAATATGATTGATATAGCGGCGATTGACTTGACCTCCGTGACTTACATAACTTATATAACTCGTAACACTGTGGTTACAAGAAGTTCACGTCATTCAAATTGCCCTAATTAACCCCAAAAAAGTCTGTTAATGGAAGATTACGATTAAGAAGGTTTCATATTTCTTCTTCTCCCCAATCCGCCCGAGGCCTTCGACACGATCGCTCCTCCGGTACTCGTATAGTCTTGATAAAAAAACATATATCTCGATGACGTTACTTTTAGCTGGTTTTAGTCTTATCAGGCTAAATACAGTCACTGCGTATGCTTTGATTAAAGCATCTCTCGTTCGTTTTAACATCTATTTTTTATATCCCAGAACTGTCCTTGCCTTGATTTGTGATCTTCGTCTCTCTCTCTCTCTCTCTCTCTCTTTCTCTCTCTCTCTCTCCACACACACACACACACACACACACACACACACACACACACACGCACACACACACGCACACCACACTATATATATATATATATATATATATATTCACGCAGTGACCACACGCACAGACCTGACACTGCAATTGCAACATTAAAACCACGAAATGCGATAAAAATATTAGTACCAAATGTCATTATTTATCTCTGAGGAGAAAGGCATGGGTCACGTTAACATGCTATTTCTCTGCGCTCAAAACCCGAGAATTCTATTTCGTTATCTATTTACTGGAAGAGAGAGATATTTTAGGATCTCAGCCAACAACCTGATGTTTTACGGGTAGGTGGGAGATAAAAATGATGAGCAGAAGATTATATAAGGATGATTAATGGGGAGACACGTCTGGCTTATGTATAACTCCCGGGGAGTTGTACTTAGAGTACAGAGCACCTCTAAAATTCTGGTACTATTATTATTATTTTTAGTAGTAGTAGTATTATGGACAGGACATCATAGCTTATACAAGGAATACCTCATTAATTCATGTCCCTTAGAAAATGCGTATTAAGCACACCTTATCTAATAAAAGCCGGCATTCTTGACTGAGGAATCCCCTCCACACACCAACACCACCACAACTTATTCCCCCACAAATTTCAACATGGAGATTGTTTATAAAACTTATCGTCGATTTCTCGATGACGTGCAAGGACGTCCTTCAAATCGATGACCCCAGATCACCAAGAGACGTCTTCTAGTAACTTTGGTAATGCGTGAGACGCGAACTGACAGTAAACAGCCGGCCCGTAGAGCAGTAATTTGTCGCTAATTGATAATCACACGGGAAGATCTCATCTACTTCCCCGAATACGTCGATTACCTCATAACGAAATAATTTATAACTCGCGCTTCGTCTCGCTTATCCTCCACCCACATAAGATTTCCTGGTAAGCCCTAGAACGCTGAGATCCGGCGTGTCTATAGCGTGGCGCGCGTTTCTAATTTCGACTAATGGCCACTTAGTGAATCGAAATAGCAGCGGCCAAGCTAGTGGCGCCGTCTAGCGGACTCTAGAGTAGGCAGCGATTGCGTCAGTGGCAGAGACGCGCTCGAAACGGCGAGCTGTTAGTGTTTTGGCCGGTGTTAGGCGCTAACAGACGGCGTATAGATGTTTATAGACGATGTCTGATGTAGGTGCACTGAACCTGATAACGAAATCGTTTTTTTTCCCGTGTCTGTACTTTCTTAACAAAATACATTATTTTCCGTTAATAGGTTCAGGCTGAAATCACTAATCATGCTGTTTTCGTCGGCACCGAACGTGGAAGGTTTTATATTCATCATTTGTGTCTGCGCGGAGTAGCTACAAATGTACACCCTCCGACCCTTTACGAGAGTCAGCATCATCGGAAAGGGGAGCATTAATTAATTGACGAATGACGATCATTGTTATTATCATTATTATCTTCATAGTGGTATTAAGTTGATACCAGCATCAATAAATGGTATCTGTTATGGACATACAGCATCATCTACCATACACAGAGTGTATACGGGGTTTTTCTGTTTAATAATTACGCTCGCGCGCGCGCGCGCGCGCGTCCATTCAGCAGTATGCAACAGCGCCATACCGCGGATAGCAAACTGTACTGATTGGAAGATGTAGAGATGTAGAGAATAAAGACACCTTGGCAACGTTTCATAGTGACACGCCTAATAACACACTCTCTAACCCAACCCATAGATAAACAAAGACAATGATGCAAAGTATATAGGTCAATTGACGAAGTTGTTTACACGAAATTTGTATTACTAATATATATATATATATATATATATATATATATATAATAAACCGTTTGTTTTAGTGTTCTGATAACTCTTGTACGTCCAGGTCAGCCAATGTCTAGTTTTATGATATACCTCATAATATACGTGGGTGTCCGTGTACGACTCCAGCCCTCCCTCCCCCCCCCCTGTTGTCTGGATATCACCGTTTGCCGATTTCCCAATGTTCCTCCATTCTGTTTTTCCAACAGTACAGTATTCCGACAGGTTCAGCTAACAAACGCACGCACGCACACGCACGCACGCACGCACGCACACGTACACACACACACACACATACACGTGCACAACCAAATACACACAATTACACACATCTAGGCACTTACAGAAACACGAACATGCAATAAACATGCTGACTGGCTGACTGACTGACTGGTTGACGCACTGACTCACTGATTCACTGACTGACTCACTGACTCTAGCAAATTAGACGACTCAAATTTGGCTAGTTTTGACCCCAAAATCACGTAACTAGTAACATACGGGTTTCGATTGAAGAAGTGACGTTTATAAAATGCTGTCCATCCCCTCTTTTAATAGTAAATAATCTTATATCCTTAATTAGGGTGTCGTTATTGGAATGTGATGACGATCGGAAGCGAAAAACAGGCTGTTCAATAACTGCGGATCATCATTAACATAATTTTGTCGCCGATGTTTCATCAAATAGTTATAATTGTGTATACGTTTTCCCCAAACACTTTCAACGTTATGTTTACATATCAGAGTCATAGTGTTTATCGTATATGTAAGAGGTGGTACTAGGCTAGATGTGATGTATGACAGTGTGTATCCTATTGTTATTATGTATCGTATGTATTAGCTATAAGTAAAGCATATCTCACGCGTACGCGTGATGTAATTTCAACATCTTGCCTCTGACCTTCCACCGGGGAATCAAAACCCATCACACCATACATTGAGCGTTTATACATAATTATACACTCTGTTTTGTCCTGTGATGCCAGAACCCTCGGTTATCAGAATAATGGGTTGTCGGAACACTGAACTGTCGGACCATTGGGCTGTCGGAACAGTGAGCTGTCGAAAAAGTGGGCTGTGGGAACTGTGGCTTTCCTTCTCAGTAAAATAGTTTTTACGGCCAGTTTTGTACAGACTAAATGGCATGAGCTACCTCGAAAAGCGAAAGATGAAACATCCCTCGGGCATAGCTCGGACGGGGTTTGAGCTCGGGTGCTGGAGGATTTGCGATCGATTTCACCACCGCAGCAGTTAGGTCATGAGGGGGCTATATTATCCTTCAGTACCGCGTTCTGCATCCGTTGTTCTGATAAACAACATCGAAGCTGTTATATTTTTCTTTTGTGATTCAGACCAGCTCTTGTAGTTGGACATCCATAGACACCGCTGAACATTTGTGATTGAAAACGGCTAGTTACGATATGAACGATCCCAGTACAGGTGTTTATAGATACCGTCCCATCAGGTGTAACCATTCAAACATAATCAGGTGTCTACGAAGAGAGCCCAAGTAATTCATCTCGTCTTATCCCGTCATACCCAGATAGCCACTTAACAGTGAACTCTACCTGATTAAGACATTATCTTGTTATGTTTTATATTTATAAAAAATTATTAAAATTTAATATATATATATATAATGTTGGACGATTGGATTATTTGGTTTTGATCATGTTTCATGTATATTTTGCAGATGGGCAATTCGAATATATCCGGAGCTAGTTACTCCTGTGTTTATCGGGTATTGGTCGGATCCAGAGATCAGTTGGGAAACGCTAGATCTTCAATTAAGCCGACGTCGATTAACCATCCATCGTACGAGTTTCGAGTACCCAGCCACCTGCCGCTTCGATGGCGAAGTGGTTAGAACGTCGGGCTAGAAACCCCCCAGGACGTCGGTTCGAATCTGTGTTCATACCCGTGTGTACAGGATGTTTCCTATGGCAGTCGCTCCTCGTTCGTAGGTGTGACCAATGCCCCAGGCTAGGGTGCCTCCGTGTTCTAGCGGTAGCGTGTTGGGCCACAGATCACTACCACCCGTGTTCGAATCTCGGTGTGGGCATATCTGAAGGGTGTTTCGTGTTTGACTTCGCTTCATTACCTTTGGAGGGCGCTCGGCCCATTTAGCCTACCATGTGCACAAACGTGGCCGTAAAACACCAATCACGATGATCATGATGCCCCAGGCTAAACAACTGAACTCAATTGAAGTATCCACCTGGTGATGATAACTCTGCCTGTGACAATGGTTCTATCTATGTTTAGCCTTCATGTCGTATACACCTTCGTTTTCCCAGGATGTTACTAAATAAATAACTGAATTCTATCTTCGTTTTTTTTTTGTATCTGAGAGATCAGGGTGTAGAGTGCTTCCCTGACTGGTATTTCTGGCCCGGAACTGATCCGTCTTGTTTTAAAAAGAGCCGCATCGCACGGTGAAGTTCTAAATTCAGGCCCGTACCTGTACTGCACCGCCTCATTATCATTATGAATCCACAGCCGCGCCGCATATATTGAAACTAAATTCTGTAAAAGCCCACAGTAACAGATATTTATATATATATATATATATATATATATATATATATATATATATATATATAGAAGAGAGAGAGAGAGAGAAATATTAAATTATTTTTCAACAAACCCTTTTCAGATGTTTTAAATTTTACTTATAATACATTTCTGGATGTTATATTCAATATAAGTTTAAAAGCGGACTTTAAACATTGTTCCTCCAGAAGGCAACTACTTGGGCCTTCGATTCATATAACTAAAGATATAGACTAATTTTAAAAACATAATGAGTAAACATCATAGTCCCAATCATAGGCCCAATGTCATTTTCACCGGCGTTTATGCGAACAAACAAACAAACAAACAAACAAACAAATAAACAAACAAACAAACAAACAAACACACATACACACAGACGTTCGCTTTTATTTATATAGATTTGGCACTGTCGGAGCAATTCACTGCAACCGCAAAACCAATATCAAGCCCGCAGCGACTCCGCCCCGCAGAGCTGAGATCTTTCATTTTGACCGCCCCCCGCTCAACCCGCGGGTCAACCCGATATAGTAGTTTATCATACAGCTGTTGTGTATTATCTGGAGAATGATTACTGACTGAGCTACCCATTACTACCAATGAGAGGTTCGATCGAGCAAAAAGGGTCGAAACTTTTGTCGGCATTAATTTCTCGGCTCACAACATCGTGGGTGGCTGACCGCGTTAAATGGCGCTGCCGTCTCCACTGAATTAATTAATTAAAAATCGGGGACGTTAAAGATCCCCGGATGATGTAATACACTCTGACAGTGACTTGATCGGTGGTGGGGGTGGCGTGGTAAAGGTTGTTATCAGCCAATCAGTGCAAACCTTACAATAATCCTACGGCGTCCAGGAAGGCACTAAAAATTTAAATAAGTAAATAGATCAATATAAAAAAAACTACCCATAATTACCCAGAGACACTAACAACACCCAAACCCATCCACGTGGGGGGGGGATGGGAGAGGACGAACCCAGCCATGAGGGGGGATCTGTGTACCTAATATTACGACTGACTTTATACTAACTGAGTAATACGCCCCCCCTTGTTATTATTGGTGTTAGTGTTTATCTGTCTCTCTGTCTGTCTGTCGGTGTCTGGCTATGTTTATCGTCTCGTGTTGTTTTACTCCGTTCTAGAGCTCAAACGATAAACTGGGAGGAAATAACATGAACATCTTAGCAAACAAACATGGATGAACTGTCTTACTACTGATAGTAACCCTTTTGTACTGGAAAGGTCGAAGGTCAGGAAATGACTCGTTATTCCGTGCTTTTGATTGTTGGACAAAAATGACCTAACACGGAGGATTAGTTGACGATTCATCGGGGAATTAAATCGAAGCAAAGAAGATATATAATATCTGATCAATTTCTGTGGGTCTTTCTATATGTGTCTGTCTGTCTGTCTGTCTGTCTGTCTATAGGTTTGTCTGGGTTTCTGTTTGTTTGAATCTCTCTCTTTCTCTCTCTCTCTCTCTCTGTCTGTCTGTGTGTGTGTGTTTCTATATGTTTCTCAGTCTGTTTCTACATATTTGTATAATTGCTTCATCTATATCTGTATCTTTATGCTTCTCTCTGACAATATGTCTGCCGTATAGCTCCCTGCCTGTCTATCTACGTCTGCGAGTCCCTTCAGGATTGATACGCTCGCCTCAATCCGGGATCCAGACACACGTCAGATGACGTAGGCGATGACGTAACTACTTTACAAAACTCCCTCCCGCACAATCAAAACCAAGTCGCGTCCAGCCACCCAATGCTTTCAAACCAAACAGAACAACACCGCATCTGAATCCGTCCCGGATTGACCAGGTGTTCTCCCGGATCGAACCGCTCCGGAAGAAACTCGCCGAACACTTGGTGTTATTCTGGGAATCCACTCGTCCTAAGATGTCTGCCCCGGGATCCGGACGTCACTCAGTCTGTTTGTGCAGTTTGATGTTAATTGGGGCCTCTGTTGTTCGCGAACTGCCGACTATAGACGTCCACCAACAGGGGGCCCTCCATCATCCGGATCGCCATCCTCGAGCATCTACTTACGAATGTCGACGAATGTTGGGCATCCCCGCCAGGGGGCGTGACATTTCACGAACACTGCGCAGCCGCCAGAGGTATATGCATATCTATGACATTGAGAACGTCACTTTCTCCAATGTACTCGATGACCCCGCCTCGGATTTATACCCGGATTGCCGTCATTACGTCAGCCTTTTGGCCGGGATCGCTTTCCGTAGATAATGTCGCGATTTGAGAGCTCTGATAATTTTTTGTAGCTGCGTCGACAAAATAGCGAATAGATCAAAGGCACATTAACACGTGATTGTGCAATTTTATGGTCTCTTTATGGCGCCCTATGTTTTGTTGAACAACAACTGCGTGAGCCAGTCATTTAATCAGTCAGTCAGTCAGGGAGAGGATCAGTGATATAGTCAGTCAGTTGGTCGGTCAGTCACTCAATTTGCCAGCTCGCTGGCGGCATGTATTTCAATTTTACCTCTTCATAATTTATCATCGACCAAGACAGTGAATCTGCCTAAATGTGAGTGAGGGAATGAGTGAGTAGTAAGCAACAGATTACTGACTTGTTTTATTGGTTGATTTAATTATTGCGTCAGTAAGTCAGTGAGTCAGTGAGTACTTTGTTTATGACTTAACTCAGACTTGGGACAAATGGCCAAGGAGCCACTCCTTATCCACTAGGCCATGAGTGAGTGAGTGAGTGAGTGAGTGAGTGAGTGAGTGAGTGAGTGAGTGAGTGAGTGAGTGAGTGAGTGAGTGAGTGAGTGAGTGAGTGAGTGAGTGAGTGAGTGAGTGAGTGGTTTCGCTGGTTGTTTGGTTTTATTTATCCAATTGAGAAGATCCTGTTCTCAGGACATGTTTCTGTCCCAGTGACTTGTTTCTGTCCCAGGTGACTTGTTTTTGCCACATATGATATGTTTATACCTCTGTACCGCCGCTCCGCTGTCTATATGTCACGTGCTCCGTGTCAATCTGGAAGGTTCTGGAAGGCTCGTAGAAATAGTCTGACTCAACAGTCACTCGATGTCGGTAAGATGATTTATCGGTGTGTAGCCAGAATCCGCTGACGTCACATTTCGGGATCGAATAAGATCTGAGCGTAACCATCTGTACATCGGGATAGTTGTAAATGTCTACTACATGACATGTGTACAGCTGCAACCGTGTGGATCTCTGTGTAAGTCTGCGTCTATATGTCCACCTATTTACCGGTATACTTGCACACTTACCTATATCTGAACATCTGAACATATTTACACCTACATATTTACACGATACACACACACACACACACACACGCGCGCGCGCGCGCACACACACACATATACATACATACATATATAATATATATATATATATATATATATATATATATATACATGACATGCATAGAATATATATAATGAACCATTTCAGTTAGTTGGCGGGGAGGGGGGGATGTTCATAATAATACATTTTTCACGTGTTCCCACTCTCCTGACTCACATTCGCAATAACGGAATCGAAATAGATATCCCATCCTTGTCTATTATTGTCTAACCTTTCGATAAGCAAACCTGGACACCGAACCGATATCAATAATCATGAGTCGTCTTCATGACACCATTTAGTGAATGATTCTCTGACAGTTTATCTCAATTTATGCCTTGTATATGTCGGACTGAAAATTAACAGAAGAAAGTCATAGTTTGTTGTGTGTAAAACGACGATTATTCTATACATGTTTTTATTAATTGTGCTGATTATATCGATTTCTGATCGATATTTGCGTAATCAATCAATACCCCCCCCAAAAAAAAAAACATGCCCTTATTAAAAAAAAATTTAATACGTGATCCACAAAAACCTGATAGTCCTACTTAAACGAACCAATTTATGGCTGAAACAAGTAGCGAACTCGGCAAGCTAAGTAGGTTTCGAAGCCGTTGTCTCTCTTATTCTGTTGTGGCGTTCTTTCGACTGTGCTATAAATCCAATAATGCTAAAAGGTGTCACTTTGTGACTCGACTTTTCTGCCAGTAAAATATAGAAGGATAGTGCTAGATCAAAGGGATTTCAAATTATCTAGTAAATTGATTTTTACAATGGCAAATAGTTTGTAATTATACACCCATGGCCTTTGAGTTGTTCGTTTGTTTAAATTTAATAGAAATTGACAACGCAAATGTTTTTGATCAATTTTAAAAAGCCGTTTGTATGTCGGTATGAAAATATATTATTTAGGTGTGTGTTTTGAGTGATTATGTTTGTATATATGTACGTGTGTGTGCCCGTGCGTGCGTATATATATATATATATATATATATGTAAATAAATGGGGGGCTGCGTGTGCGTCTGCGTGTGCGCGCACGCGTGTGTGTATGTGTGTTCCCTTCAAAGGTGTCGAAATTTCTAATTATCATTAACAATGCTAATTAGAGCATTTGTTATAAATTATTTGCGACATTTCTAATTTCCGGTTTTAGTCAGCCAATCGTATGTATCAAGTTCAGTGCTTCGGGCAGCTCTATTAACCGACATCACTCAGTATTGTTTACGTTGTATTTAACCCCGGGAAGATACCTGATGTATTCTAGGCATTTTCAGTAAATTGAGAATGAGATATCAACTTAAGTATAAAGATTAAATGGTTGTTTGCTGCTGGGATATTTGGTAGTGAACTGCGGATATAAAACTAACAATAACCATTTATACGTGTCTGCCCAAGTGCACGAGTGCGCACCCACATACATCAGATTGGACTAAAACTGTTCTCTTTCGTTTAGTCAAGATACATCTTCCAGATTGTATAGTAACAATGTTTTGGACCAGGGATTTTACACAGACAGACAGACGGACAGACAGACAGACAGACAGACAGACAGACAGACAGACAGACAGACAGACAGACAGACAGACAGACAGACAGACGGACGGACAGACACAGACGGACAGACGGACAGACGGACAGACGGACAGACAGGCAGGCTTACGCAACCTAGTATAACTTCAAACATGTTAGCTGTCAAACACGACTAGGATGTAAACATTATGACGTCATACGCGTAACTGACAGCAGTTCGACCCCGAAAATAGCCGTGCCCCTTCTAAATAACGCGAGCTGCCCGCGGTGTTTCCCATAACATCCACACACAGAGAAGGAGAGAGAGAGAGAGAGGGGTCTAGATAAGATAAGATATTTCGCCAAACAGACACCAACCACGCCGATAAGATAAACCATACGGCACGCCAATCTTTTGTCACGTGCTAAACACACGAGCGCGTACGGAGCCGACAAATAAACACAGGCTAGCCGAACAAACGACGAGCACGTGGCCCCCTATCTGGTTACCACTAACTAGATAACAACTAATATCCGCTAGATGGCGGTTATGTACTCTGTAATCGGCCACAGATATCTCAAAAACTGACACCTGGTTAGCCAACAACGATCTCTCGGCTAATGCCTTGCCCTGCTTCCGGCCATCCCATGATGAAAACAGCATGGCGGACGAAAATATGTTTATTTGTGAAACCTTTATATAGAGCACCGATCCAGTGCTTGGATCCCCGTATAAGCCGCAGTATGGATTGCTTCGCCGTGGTTTAATCATCCAACGTCCATGGGAGCATAAAACGCAGAGCTCATTCTAGTGCGAAGCCTTTTGTTACAAGATTTGCGTTTGAAACGGAGTTTAATATTAAATATAAACGTTGGATTATGGTCATTAGCGGCTATGTTTGACCTCGGATTGTCCTTGCGGCCACAAAAACGTCGGAGATATAATTGGTAGCGCGTTGGATCACATATCACTACCACTTGAGTTAGAATCTGGTCGTGGGCATATCTGAAGGGTGTTTCATCTTTCACTTGGATTCATTACCTTTGGAGGTCGCTCGTGCGCAAAACCGGCCGTAAAACACTTATCATCGTCTGAGGAATGCTTCAACTTTCATTTAAAACGTAAATAATTCGGCGAATTGTTTGGCTCATGTAGCCTGCCATCGGCAGAGGTATGGCCTTAGAACAACATGTATGTTTTCTGGTTGATATGGAATATGTTTTTGTACAATGCGTTTCAGAGCCAGTTCCCAGAGATCTACCCCTGATGATCCACCGTAATTATCTGGCCAATCGGGAGAGAATTTTGGTCTCGGTGTGCACCAATCATCCTTGACATTGAGATCGGAGATCAGCGCACTGGAAAAATATGTCGACGGATAATTGGCACGACCACTCCTCTCAATAACGTCATATTGTATTACACTTTTTGCTGTCGTCATCGTTTTAAGTTTAAATGTTACAAAAATCTCTGTCCAATTCTTATCTTGTTCCCGATCAAACAGAAACAATTGAGCCCCCGAATACAAATTTCTGTGCCATATACCATACAATTTTGACCAAGTATTAGCGGAAAATGTTACATTGTAAATAAAAGGCAATTTTCATCTGAGATTAACTCGCCTTTGTTAATTACGAAAATGTGAGTGAACCGAATTAATTAGCAAAAAAAATACATGGAATGTATGCACCGTTCTCACGACACCACGAGGCCTCGAATTCGTGATATATGAATTTGTTCGATTTCCAAGACTTTAAAAGAAAACTGGCCATTGCAGAAAATGGCAAAATATCGTAAATTATCGCTACCGCTGTCTCGTGGCTTCGGAAGCAGAAACGCAGAAACAGGCATAAACTCTTCTAAGTTTGCTAAAGTTTATGGATGCGCTGAGTGGGCACAATGTTTATCTTGTGCCGATCTTATTGCCATTAATTAGTGTGCCGCGTCATTTTATAGCTTTGATTAAAAAAGGCACGTCTACGATAACTTGACCAATTTATGATAAATATGTCATTTCTCCTATCGAATGAAATAATTGGATGCAGCACGAATTAGAACACGCATTAAACAAATCGGAACATTGAATATGAGTGGGTGATTGAATGAATGAACGAGTGAGTCAGTGATTGAGTGAGTGTCAGTCAGTCAGGTAGTCAGCCAGCCAGCCAGTCAGTCAGTCAGTCAGCCAGTCAGTCAGTCAGTCAGTCAGTCAGTCAGTCAGTCAGCCAGTCAGTCAGTCAGTCAGTCAGCCAGTCAGTCAGCCAGCCAGCCAGCTAGCCAGTCAGCCAGCCAGCCAGCCAGCCAGACAGACAGACAGACAGTCAGTCAACGATGATTCATAAGTTTAGATCACTCTTCATCCCGATATCGTAAAACAATTGTTATTAGAGCGCTATGATCCTTATGAGATGCATGTTTTCTATTGATTTATGGTGATTCCCCTAAGACGAATAAGGAATTCTCTGTTCAGAACGAGACCCTACTGTGTTATATATAAACTACATAAATATGTATGTTTACAGTTGCTTATAGTTGTCTTAAAATCGCACGCAGGCACGCACGCACGCACGCATGCACGCATGCGCGCGTTATATATAGTGACTTTCCAGGTTGTGGGGCTGTGGACCGGCAATACGGACGTTAAAGTTTCTTAATATAATGATGTTGTCTCTGAGCGATAATATATGGCATAACAAGCACTCACTCACTCACTCACTCACTCACTCACTCACTCACTCACTCACTCACTCACTCACTCACTCACCACTCACTCACTCACTCACTCACTCACTCACTCACTCACTCACTCACTCACTCACTCACTCACTCACTCACTCACTCACTCACTCACTCACTCACTCACTCACTCACTCACTCACTCACTCACTCACTCACTCACTCACTCACTCACTCACTCACTCACTCACTCACTCACTCACTCACTCACTCACTCACTCACTCACTCACTCACTCACTCACTCACTCACTCACTCACTCACTCACTCACTCACTCACTCACTCACTCACTCACTCACTCACTCACTCACTCACTCACTCACTCACTCACCTGCTAATCACAGGAGAGCATGCAGTACCAAAAGATGGAGCCTAAATACCCCAAAAATGGTTACTACCGGAGTGTCTGGCACCCCCGTAGGGTCTTTCAGGGCCCCACTATAATTCAATGGCGTGGTAATACTGATCCTTATAATGATTAAAAACATTAGAAATGTGACCCCCTAGATATAATTAGGCTCTATTTGGCTTGTTTATTACCGTTATTAATCATATTATTTACATAATACGTTAAATAATACGATTTAGTACATACTGAAAATGATGTATAATTGATATTTAATAATTTAGAAAAAGTACGAAATTCATCTCGTTTACGCGCAACCCGAGCTCTGATATGTTGTCTGACATTTCTTTTCCCGATACATTGCCAACATCAAAGCAGTATTTGTTTAACTGTTTGTTTGTTATAGGGCCGAGTTCCGCTTGTTGGCAAAATAAAGCTCGGTGATAAGTTAGTTACCGGTTTACTCGCATGGCGGCGCTGCCGAAGGCCACGTCCCCGGAGATAATCGGACGATGGGCCATCTTTGTGGGAAGATTTATTGTTTTGTATTATTTTTTGTTGTTGTTCGGTTCAGATTTCAGGGTTCGTGGCTGGTGTTAGTACGCAGAAGCAATGTTTTGTTTATTTGATGTATAGTTCTAACATGGACTATCATCGCGGGGAGATGGGGGTATTTTGTTTGCTGGACTCATACTTCTATCGTTGTATCAACTTTTGATGCTCTGAGTTCTCAAAGATATGTTGAGATGTATACTCATTCGCATTGATGAACACACGCACGCGCATATATAATCGCACAACTATTATACTATAGAATTATACTGAGTGAAAATTAGCGAGGGAAATTAATCGTTTATAATCTGATCCTTGCCTATGTCTGTATATCAGCGTGCCATAGTGCGTCTCTCTCTCTCTCTGTGTGTGTGTGTGTGTGTGTGGGCGCCCTTTCCGGTCAAGAAAATCCTTCCTACTTCTCACCAGGAGTCAGACACGCGCACAACTCACCCTCATCCGCTACCTAGATGAAATATATTAAAATATCGTCTGCTACATGGGCGGCCTACATCAAACACCAGCCGTAATAGCTTCTCTAATGGTCACAACTCCATTATAACGGGCCGGCGTCCGCCATGTTTGAGTGGCGCCACCTGTTAGCTGGTCTTGGCCACCGTACGGGAGATGAAGAACTCAACTTGGCACGTGACTCGCCGGTAAAAATGTCGATTTTAACGACTTTTGACGACGGCCGCCGATTGTTGCGATGAATAGTAGCGCCCTTGCCTGGAGTGCATATGGGAAGCCGAAAACGTATAAAGTATCAATTATGGCTCCGTCAGTCCTGTTAGTAAAGCGCCGGAGCGCATATTTTAGGCTCCTTTCTGTTATTTTACTTCGGACGCCTCGCCCCCAAACGAGCCCCGGGTTGTCCGTGGAACAGCTCACACACTTCGTGGCTCGTATTTACAGCTATCAGACAATAAAAACACATCGCGCGTTCCATAAAACAAGCAGACTATGTTAACAATTTGAGACCGGAGGTGTTCCGTTGTTTCTTTTTGGAGCATAGAATAACCCAGAAACGTCCCGGAGAAACATCGGAAGCCGATTTGAAAACGTCGTGTTTTCATTTCATATTTCATATGTATTTTGGGTAAATATGTATACAGAAGCTGTTGCTGGTGGTGATGGTGTGTGTGTGTGTGTGTGTGTTGGGGGGGGGGGAAAGGGTACAGGGATATCGGCATTCCCCTGTCGGTGTCGTGTGCGGGCGTAGTTTAACCGGATGCGGAAACAGGATGGAAAACACGGAGAATAAACACCATTAAGAAGTTATAGACAAAATATGGCTACAATTGGATTGTAAAGCATCTTTTTAGTGTGTTTCACAGGTGGACGCTGTATTTTATTTTTATTCGGGTGATTTTTGCTATTTCGATCGAACAGTATTCAAAATTATCATTGTATTCGAATGATTTTATCATCTGAAACAACATTCTGTTTTAATGATTTTAGCTGTATTCACATGATTTATCAGAGACAGGTAATTTGTCTCAAATGTAATTGACTAGTGGAAACCTGTTTTAAGGCCACTTTTGTGCACACGGTGTGGTAAGTGGGTTGTAGAACTACCACTAAAGCTAATGAGAGCGATTGAAAAATGAAACACTCTTCAGACATAGCCAAGCCGGATTTGAACCTCGGTGCAAGAGAGGTCTAGGATCACCCACGTTAACAGTTTGGCACCGAAAACGTCCTGCGAACAATTTGTAAAAGTCGATCTGTTTTTGAAGAGTACTGAGGCAGAAGTGAAAGATGAAACACCTTCCAGACACAACAACGCCGGAATTGTTTAACTTGGTACTAGACAAATCCGTGGCCTATCACGCCACCAGTTTGGCGAAGGAGACGTCCTACAAGCAATTTGTTAAAGTGGAATCGTTTTGGGTTCACCGTTAAGGGGTTCTTATCCGTAATAGTAGGAAATAGTTTTGTCACTAGAGCTGGATATGTGACATATATTTACAAACCATCCATGGAACACGTGGTTTGAGCAATGAACAAGGCAGGAAGAGCGTGTATCCGGTTTTCACAGCTGTTGGGGTGGAATTATTTTAATGTCTTAAAGCAATTTGCGAGATTTGTTAAACAGTTTTAGGTTTGGCCACTGTACCTTTGGCAATGGATGGCAAGATGCCGTGTAAGCCATTTCCCCCCTGGATAATATTAGTCAGATTTGAAAACTACAGTCTTATCTGAATAATCCGAACTCGTCGGTTATGCTAGAGAATGTTGGACTGCAAAGAATTTGGATTATTTAGATTCACTTGCTCATATCATTGGGTCATCGTGACAGTATCATTTTAGGAAATTCGGGGTTTGCACATTTGCGTCTTGCATCACGGAAACTAAAACAATAAATCCGAATAATGAGTGTATTATTATTCAACACAATCTCACAAACGATATATCTTTTGTGCATTTGGAATTTTTCCACTCTGGATGGTCTACACAAAGTTGGTGCATTAGTAACGTTTCCTTCCTGCTTTTTCTGCAAAATGTCCAGATGTCCAAATTTAGGCTCCTTTGATTTACTAAAGTAAGACCTTAGAAGCCATCTCAGTCTCGGTAACTAGACGTATACTATAAATCCTGGTTGTCGTGTAGATAATCTTAACTTGCCGAACCAGCACCCACCACGAAGCCATTTATTTTTATTCGTAATTCTAATCGACCACATGTAAAAACTTGTGACTCATCTCAGATTTTAAAGTCACGTGTAATATATAAAGTCACCTTTTTAAGAATACAGACTTTTATGCATCAGATTACCCAAATTAAATGGGATTCCTTTGTCGGCCAATGTTTATGCCCTGATAAGCGCCCAGACGCCATCTTAGTCTTAACGAGTCTTAGAAAATGTTACTGTTTTACTGCCACTTATGTGTCCATGGTAAATTACATCGGCCAAGTGATCTCTGATGGCAATGTGGCGAGATGAACGATGAAACATCCTTCAAAAATAGGATACCATATCTGACTTTATATATTAGGATAGTATGTACATAAAACACACCAAATGAACTTGCGTGCACGCGCGAGCACTTAAAACACACACAAACATACATTCAACACACACACACACACACACACACACACACACACACACACACACACACACACTATATATATATATATATATATATAGAGAGAGAGAGAGAGAGATAAATAGTTAGAGTTAGACAGACAGACAGACAGACAGACACACAGACAGACAGACAGATAAACACAGTGGAGATTTTATAAGTGCCTCTTACAGCTCACCTTTATAAAGGTCAAAGTTGACCATATTTCTACAGAATCTCGACATCTTCCTTACATCATCAACTTTCGTCTATACTATTTCATTGTAATTTTGTGTAATATGTTTTATAATTAGTTCGTGTTCTAATTATATTGCACACCAACTAGGCCTACTTGCTAACGTGAAGCCAAGAAAGACCAAGAGTCTCTCTCTCTCTCTCTCTCTCTCTCTATATATATATATATATATATATATATATATATGGCGTTGTTAACGATATATAACAAATTAATATTATCCACATAAAAAATAGTCAAACAGCATCAATATTCAGTGACAGACACCGAGTCCAGCCAACAGGAAATGGCTGGTTTGTTGGGAGATGAGAGCCGGCGTAGAAGGTTTGTGTAATAAGCTTGTCTGATTTACAGGCAACGGTCTGTAATATTATCTAACTAACTGATTAATCTTACGAGATTTGCTTGTCTGATTCGTTCGTCGTTTGAATCCGTCAGACACCTGCCGGCAGACGATTTATAATTCGATTTTTTTACGGCGGCAACATAATACCCCGCTGTTCTATTTACCGGATCCACACCCGGTTAACTTATTGGTATATCGCTCGGTCGCCGCCTTAAACGATGCTCTTTCTCGCCAAGTGTTGCACTTCTACGCGTTTCTGAGTAGAAAATGTATTTCTTCTCCAAGGTGGCTTCTGCAAAATTTTCTGCGACTTTTTCCGAAACTAACATCACCTTATTTCAATCAGCCTGCGAACATTAATGGAGCATTCATTATTACGGCGGCGAAATAAAGAGGGCCGCGCGTCGGTTCTATGGTTAGCCATACAGTGCGTCAGGACTGACGGTTGGTTGAATATAATCGGCAAGATATTGGATAGTTTATGGGCATTTCAACAGGATATCCTATCCGTGTTGGCCGTTTTTTCGTTTTTTCGTCTTTCATTTCAGCTTATGTCTGCGTTGGCTGGATTGTGTTCTGGGAGCAAGACGATTCATCATAAACAATTGCCGTTATCGTCTGCCCAAACTAAAATGGACGTGAAAGCGTAATTATAACTGTAGCCGGTTGGAGTCGAAACAGGGCGAACAAATTGTAGTTTTGAAGACAACTACTTAACTGGGAACATATAGATCTCAGCTTATGTTAATATGTTCCAAATAGGGAGTATTTAGTAGCATAAATTTCGCTAAGATGGTTCTAGTAGCTTTTCAAGATGATACAATTCGGGCTATATCTGTATTCTTGATCGAAATCGTTTTTTTTAAATAAATAAAAAAACTGTATTACAACAAAGGTTGCGTATGTGCATTAATACACCGAGTGAAAAATAATAATTGCACGTGCTCGCAATGGAATTCGCATTGAGGGCCACTGAACTGTGGCCGAATTTTAAAGCTGAAAGATATTACTTTATAGAAAACATAATAACCAATTAAAATCCATCCATCAAGTCCCTCGGTCCTTTCGTCCGTTCGTCTGTCCATCCGTATATATATCTATATATATATATATATATATATATATCTGGGGGGTCTCTGTGTGTGTGTGTGTTTTTTAGCCATGTGGAATAAGGCACTGGCACAGAGAATCTCGAAGTGTGAATTAAAACTACAGTCTGGGAGCAAGCCACCCCCCAAGTCAGATCAGGCAATTGTGAGAATGATTGTTAATTTTGGGATATTTGTCTGTGTGTGTCTCTGTGTGTGTATGCTTTACTATCTATCTCACTCACACATTCCACTCTTAGTCATTTTAGCTTTTCTGACTGACTGACTGACTGACTGACTGACTGACTGACTGACTGACTGACTGACTGACTCACTCACTCACTCACTCACTCACTCACTCTTACATACGCCCACCCATCCACCCACCCATCAACTGTTCTAAAAATAAGCATGATTTAATGGTTCATTTAAGATGTTTTTGGGAGCGAGTTCCGCTCCACTGATCTTGCTAATTCCAAGTATTGCTACTTAACACGCCACAGAGATCTGCGGGTCCAATGTTTTCGCTTTGGTCGAATAGTTGCCAACGCGATGGCGGGGATAAAGATCGTTCTGTTTCTATATTTATCTGGTGTTATCAATTTCGTCAAACCGTTATATTTTGGGAGTTATAGCCTGTTCTCTGTATGCTCAACTTGATCTGGCCGAAGCAGAACGAAAACAAACTCGAAAAAATGGCGGGTTCGGGCAAATCACAGCAGATGACGTCACGGCTTGGTATCGTCTGCTCAGATGTGTTATGATGGATGCCAAATGCGCGACGAGATGGACTGCCAACTCTTTCCGGATATAGCCGAGCAACAGATGGTTCTGCCAGACACGGACTGATCTGGATCTGTCGATTTTTCTGCGCCACAGACGCACCAGACACTGTTTACAGTCGTGGCCACCCCCAACTTGGTTAATTAATATCTGATTACGTCATTGTCGGTGGTTACGCTCGAGTAACCAGCAATGGTGGATTCGGTGCTGTTTGCTTGCCGGTGGAAAGTGTTTTGATAACAATGAGAGGCCAGACTGAAACCTTGATCGAATTTCGACATCACAGAATATAGAAATCCAGACTTCTAAAATGATTTTTGGTTTATATTTAGCTAAGATATTGGTAATTATATTATTATGCTTAATTTGTTTACTTGGTCTCTCTCTCTCTCTCTCGTACACACACACACACACACACACACACACACACACACACAACCACGCACACACACACGCACACACACACGCACACACGCACACGCAAGCATGCACGGACACACATTCAAACTCACATGCCAAATATTGAGCTGTTTCGAGTATTGAAAATGTATTGCAAAAGATGATGATAATGATTGTGATGATATTGATGATGATGATGATGATGACAGTAAGAATAAAAGTTATATTAATCATAATGATGATGATTAAGTAGCAATACTGGGAATTAGCCTAATGAAGATCATCAGGACTATAGCAAGTTTGCCAATGGCTAGTTGTACCGATATAATTAAAACCACTAATCAGTAATCTTCCAATGGCACATCTCTGTGGGATGTTTCAACAAAAGGCTTCAGTCCGATTCTTTCATTTCCGTAAAGGCGTATCATCTCGACCGTGCGCACACGGGTCAAATTAGCGTCGAAGCTCAGTAAACCAATGTTTGTTTGTTTTGTCGTTGTTCGGGGAGAATCCCCAGGCTGTCGCTTATTCGGCACAGCCTCTATGTTGGAGTGGGTGAGAAATCTCCTCCCCCACCACTCACAGGGGAGGAGTACGGAAAGATGGAGCCGAAATACCCTGAGGGTGGGACTGCCAGAGTGTTTTACGTCCTCAGGGGTTTTAACGTCCCCCTTTATTTTAAATAATTCAGTGGAGACGGTAGCGCCGTTTAACGTGGTCGGCCACCCACGATATTGTGACCCGAGAAATTAATCTCTGGAAAAGTTTCGACCTCTTGCGGAGTTCGAACCTGTGAGCGTTGGCACCAAGTGCCGGGTGCTTAACCGCTAGGCCACAGGAGCTCACAGTAAACCAATAACGTACAATCACCAATTATATATTTGGCGGATTCGAATCCAATTGGTAGCTTTGCTTTAATAGTGGCTTCGTTGACTGGGTTGTTAAGATTCGGCTTTTGGTGTCAACTGAGCCATATGCGGATGAGGTAGAGCCTAGTGAAATATTATAACTCGACTCAAGCCTTTAATTCTAGATTGAAACATCCCATAGATACAGGAATTAGTTCTACGATGTTGCCTGGAGAAATGGCTCCGACTTTAGCCGAAAATTATGACTTTGTTAACAGGCTATTTTTTATGTCTAAGTGGTTAATAAAGTTTCTCTCTCTCACACACACGCGCGCGCGCACGTGCACGCACGCACGCACGCACATTCTCACGCACATTCTCTCTCCGTGTTTTCTAAGCCGAATGGCTTCTGCGAAAAGCTTTCTAGATTAACGCTTATATCCAGAAGAACCGATCCATGTACGCTGTAAGGTAGGATCTCCAGTGTTACGAATATCTACTGCCTTGTTTAAAACGGCGAACTGTTTACCTCGAAATATATTCGTTGTCGATTCAAGCTACACGTTACTAATTGAGAAATGACGCATACACACACACACGCACACAAGCACGGGAGCCGCGCATGCGCGCGCACACATTGAAGTCAGCTGTCACAAATATTTACTGATCTAAGATGTGTAGTTTACATGTTTTTAGCTTCCTCATAAGATTAAGTATATATATATATATATATATATATATATATATATATATATATCAACAGCATGAAAACGGAAGAGCGATGGATAGCAGAAGCTTCAATATGTGATCTAGATTAAATAAACCGGATACATTCCGGATCAACGATATCAATGACTGTTATCGCATCAGGATACCCGATCCTACTGGTTGGTGAAGACATTTAAGCATCTGGATAGAACAACTTCAAGCAAAACATAAACCTTAGAAATCGTAACATTAAGATAAGTATCCCCGTTATATGATAAGGAAATACGTCATCACAGATAGCCAATCAGAGTTCGGGATGCGTGAATATTTTAGTAAGTAAACCACAGTTTTGGCGCCATTTGGGTTTTTTGTTTTTGTTTTCATATTATCGTCTGCTGCTCGGATCGTCCCTGGTTACCTATAGGAGACTGATTTTCACGCCATAAATGTTATAATTGTTTTCTCTCTCCTTGGAGAAAACGTCTGGCCAGACGCTAAAACTATATATCGTCTAGCTTTAGTGATGAACTGATAAACATGAAGTGAGAGAGTGAGTGAGTGAGTGAGTGGGCGAGCGAGCGAGCCAGCGAGCCAGCCAGCCAGCCAGCCAGTCAGTGAATCAGTTAGTCATTCAGCCAATCACTCGGCCATTATGTCAATTAATCAGTCAGTCAATGAGTGTTTAAGTTTACTAAGTAGATGATGATGTTGAACATGATGATGATGATGATAATAATAATACGGATTTAATAAATTAATATAGATGTAAAACTCTAATAAGATATTTTAATAATAAACATTATTTATGGGTGATAGTATGGGTGAGGTTTGATTTAAAGTTTTAAGATAAATAAATATAATACGAAATCCCAACCGCGTAATGCAAATTTGACCAGAATCTAGTAACTAATTCCAGCTTTAATCCCCGTCCATTATTCCATACCGCGAACCTATGAACTTCCTCCTCTCCCCTCAGGTGCATCACGTGATTATGTAACACCTTCGGTATGCCGAAATCTCAGCTTCCGATTTTTCAAATCTACTGACAAACGTTGTGCAAGATTGGACCACCCGTGTTAGTACAATATTAAGGCAATGTAAACGAAATGTTTGACAGTTTTACAACATATTCCACGTAATCCCAGAAGGCTTTGCGTTTTATACGCGAACAGAATGGTATCTCCAGCTGGACACGAAAATTGAAATTAATAAATTTGTTATTCATGTTCCAAAATAATGTTAGCCGGCGAAGTAGAACATCTGCGGCCAATATGGCTCGATTAATTGGAATATAGGGGAAATATTATACTTAGAGAGTATTGTAAAACAGAATATATTGATAAATTAATGTAACATCCATTAATTACTAAATCAAAACGTGATCTAGATGGATTTGATTGGGCTAACCATGAAAGCGAGCAGGTAAATTGAATAATCATACATAAAATTATTCGAATAAACTATTTTTAATTAACTCGCCGCTTATAGGATATAACATATATTTAATTGGAGGGGGGGGATAGTAGTGCTAGTATACGTTCGCATACACACACACCCACGATCTCACCCACACAAATACGCTCTCCCCCTCTCTTTCACAGACACACACACACACACACACACACAACACACACACACACACACACACACACACACACACACACACACACACACACACACATATATATATATATATATATATATATATAGGGAATGTGTGTGTTTGAGTGCTTGTTTGTCCCTGTGTTCGAAAATATTTTGACAAAAGAGTCTTAAACGAGGGGTGACATTAGTTGGGACTTTGATTGGAATTTGGGACTGTGATATTTACTCATTAAAATTCGTTTAAAAAAATATATTATTCTAAACACTTAGTTATATGAGCCAAGTAGCCCGAGTAGCCCTCAGGAGTAGCAAGTTTTAAAGTCCGAGCCGGAGCGCGTCTTTTAAACCTGTATATTTATATCATATTAATATATTTATATAAAACATACACAACCAGCAAATGCAATCGACAGACTTGTGTATGAAAATTACCTCTAGTTGGCTGCCTTTAATGAATAGCACAGATTGGTGAAGTTTTTTACGGAAATGTAATTGGCTTATCGGTGAAATTTGTTTGGAATCCCCCAGGTTGTGTTGACATCATACCACGTGCACTACAGCCTGTCAAAATATGGTAGTTATTGCCAGATGACCAGCTGTCGTGTCAATCAGCTGGATAATACAGCTGTTTTCAACCCGTTCGTTGATCAGTCAAATATGTCGACCAGACAGCCGGCTGACCGGGCTTGTCGAGTTATTGGTCAGCAAGCTAATTGATCAGTTAGTCGATAAGTTATTTGGTTGATGAGGCAGGTGGCTGATCAATCAGCCGGTTGGAAAGTTTGTTCGCTGATCAATCACTCGACCGTTCAGTCGGTCACTTGTTCAGTCAGTCAGCTGGCCAGGCATTAAAATGATCAGTCTATTAAGTGTCAGGTCAATCAGTTAGTTGGTCAGTTACTGCATCGATCAGTGGCATATTGATTTATAGGTTAATCTGTCCTTTGGTCAATCGTTCTGATATTACGCCAGCCAATCAATATCACCGCCAGTTGATCATTTGTTCAATAAATCAGTTGTTCAGCCAATACGCTTTACAGCGTTCAACCTTTCAGGTGTCTAATTTACAAAGCGTCTAACTTACTTGGTGTCTAACTTTATATAACCAGTTAGCCCTTCAATCGATGAATTGAAGGCCAGTCAGCAAAACAGTTAGTCAGTCAAATTGTATCCATCTATCCACGAATCAATCAAGCAAGCAATCGTTCTATCGATCGATCAATCAATCAATCAATCGATCAATCAATCAATCAACCAGTACATCATCTCACCGTTTAACTAATAGATATTGTAATTGATTCTATTGATCAATCTCACTATCTTCTCATTCAACGAAACACTCAATCAGTACACAAATACACACATTAACACCAACTCTATATGACGCCAACCCCCCCCCCCCCACACACACACACACAGAGAGAGAGAGAGAGAGAGGGGGGGGGGCTCTAGAGAGAGGGACGGTTCCTATCTAAATGTAATGTATTACGCTATCGTCGCAAGTCATTGATATAGCCAGCAACAAGCTCACCTAACCCTCCTGGCCATGGTCTTATCTGACCAGATAAAACCAACTGTTGCCCTCGTTATTGTCCGCGGAGAGTAACCAAGCCATCCCGCTCCAGGCACCCGTAGCCCGCCATCAACATAATATACCGTATCCCTCCAACTTTTGACCTGCTCGCCTTTCCTCCTCCTCCGACTGGCTGGCTGGCTGGCCATCATTAAGGACAAGGTCAAGCTGGTGCTGACCTCTAGTCATATTATCGCCACGGTTGGCTTCGGGAAGAGTTAAATAGCCACCTTTCGCGGCGAAGGTCGGTATATCGCGGGAGAATAGGTGCATTATGAATGTTATGAGAGTTCTGATAGGACATATAGCCGGGGCTCCACTGACGTTCACATATATCATACATCTCTCTCTCTCTCTCTCTCTCTCTCATTGTCTCCGTGTGTGTGTGCGTGTGTGTGCGTATGTGTGTGTGCGTGTGTGTGTCTGTGATTAATAATACCGTGTACATGTATGTACTACATGCATTTATATCCAGTAACATAATCCATGGGCCATTGAAAATCAATGATGCGAACCTAATTGTGTCGCAATCCACTCATACATACATAACAC
>JAODUP010000036.1:100000-260000 GCA_025642065.1 Paralvinella palmiformis
TGTGTGTGTTTGTGTGTGTGTGTGTGTGTGTGTGTGTGTGTGTGTGAAGACCTTCCGATTGATTGCTTCCATAGGTAGACAGCCTCAAAACACCTGCTGATAATACTGCTAATAATACAGCTATGTTTCGAATTACTAATCTTTCCGAGTATTCCACAACACATCCGAACACATCCCAAAACATCCCTGAAATTTCAACTATATGTGGGTAGGTGATCACGTTCTGGAACTAAACATATATGTCGTTATTTGTGAAAGTCAGTCACTAACTCACCAGGTGTCACCACCGACTGGACGTCAAATGAACCCCACCGGTAGGAGCGCTGACGTCGAATTAAGTTTGTTTACAATTCTGTGAATAGCTTCATTAATTATCATCGTTTTTTTCTATATTTATTTTATTTCGGGCTTGAACCTACCTTCCTCCTCCAACTCGTAATCGACATAATCCATTCTGATTGGCTCCGGGTGTGACGCATGCGCAGAGCTCTCTATCCGGTTCAGCGCGTTCGCCGCTTAAGCGCTTCGAAAACGAGCGCCTAATGACGTCATTAAAATGGCGACGTCTCGTTAATAAATCACGCGGCACACCGACGATTCGATCCGGTGGCGATCCACTTGCGCTTTACGACCGCCAGGTGGCGTCCGACACAGCGTTGTACATTTGCTATTTCCGCTCACTTAACCGCGCGGCGCCTCTGCAATGGCTTCCAGGTGTCGGTTTAACCATTCCCCCACAACGCTGGCCTTCCCTAAATCAGTTATGGTCGATTATTTCCCCCCGCCGATTATCGCCGTATTCATGCTGTTCCGGTGGCTACTTCGGCCACGCGGCACGTGGTCCCCACGTTTCGGCGTTCGTCGACCCGTTCGTCCTATTCGGCATCGCGACCAGAACTTCGACGACGTTATAACCGATCGTCGAAAATAAATAATCCGCTCCCCACCAACGAGCGACTTTAATTGGTCACTGTGGGAGTTCAAGTGTAACACGGCTCTATTATTGTACGATGGCTATCCCAGAGATCGCTGCTTTTTCATCTGTGGGATCACGTGAGTAGGATGATCCGTTAATACGAGTCGTGGGTCGCTTCTACAGCGTGCGTCGTCTGGTTGGTTTGCCGCTGCTGTTCCAGAGATGCCTTTTCAGATCATTCCGGATCGACGTGATCGGATGTTAGGCGACGCGGCGTGGACACGTGTGGCAGCCACGATAGCCGAAGAAGATGGTTTTGTTGTTCGGGGAGAACCCCCAAGGCTGTCGCTTAATCAGCACAGCCGAAGAAGATGCGCGATCCTGAGTTTATATCCGACCCGGAGAATAATATCCATAGAACCACCTGGATAGGACGCAAACTCGGCGACGTGCTATCCTTCAGGTCCGACCCTGATCCGGATGATGTGGATGATGATGATGGTGGTGATTTTTCGTCCGGAGAACAAAAGATGAATGATGAATTGCGCTGCCCGGCAGGAGGCCCGCGCTTTGATCCGGAACGATCCGGCCAGATCGCATCCGGGCATCTGGCGACTGCACGTCAAGATGACGGGACTGTTCAGATGGATTGCAACTGCTGGCGATTCTGTGAACTCAACCTCCACAGGCGCATCACCCAGCCAGCACGGCACGCCGTGGGGAAGCCCGACGGTCGGCCGTAACAAATCCTGGCCCTGATTGCTGCCACCTGTCGGCGATCCAAACGCCGATAGAGATGACCTCTTCGCCTGGTCGGGTACGTGGAACCGCGATCCCGAACAGTTCTATGTAAAACGACTGGCCACCGCTCGAGTTCTACTGTACGTAAGCTCCGTGTACATATTGTTGTAGAGTCGGGCTTGTTCGAGCTCTCTGGATCTACTGCGAATAACTCGAGCCGCTCACTCACCATACCTGTCAGGTAAGTTATTACCCCGGCCTTCCTGAACCGACGCAGTACGCGTAGACTACACGATGATCCCGAACACGAGATAGCCACTCGCCATGGCTTACGGCAACCAAACCGGATATGAGTGACGCTTTAAATAAAATAGAATGAAATCTGGAGATAATATCCAGTTCAAGGAGTCTTAAAAGAATGATAAGTTATATTTGGAGATTCATCCAGCACTGAAGCCGTACTGATAATAAGTTGGGTTATACATACTCCTCTGTAAGTCGAATTACATCAAGATTACAAATGACAGCATTTCTTGTCAAAACGGTTAGAATATATCTTATGTTCATTGGTAAGTGATAAATAAGATTTTAAATTGATAATAATAATAATAATAATAATAATATTATAAATGGTGATATGTTTCAGGTATTCCGGATGTGCACAGTTTGGTGGGGGATGGTCAGACAAAACTAAAACGGCGAAACTGGAAGGCCGATAGATGACGCCACTGGCGGTGAAACTGAGCAAATGCAGCCGCTAGTTGGCCACGTGACACCTGGGCAAGTCCGGACTACAGATCATAACATAGTGGCGATCCGGAACAGCAGCGGTGCGGCGTTATTAGCTCGCCGTCAGAGGTCTAGAGATCTGGATCGTGCAGAGCCAGTAGCTGGGCAAATAATCGCCGACAGGGGGCAGGTCGGTATTAAGATTGGGGTAATTGGGCGTAGCTATGATACATGATTATTTTGGGCAGTTATTATGGATGGAGATTGGGATCTGGATCTGTGGCGTATGATGTTCGGTATCCAGATTTTTGCTAATATTTTGCTATAATGACCAGGAAAAAATGTCCGAGATTAAATTATCTTAGACCAGAGCCATCCGGTTGGTCAGCTACCTGGATAGCGATGTCCCTATAATTATCCTACAGGAAGTGTAAAGAGAGGATTTAGAAATAGAGGCCACGCATTTTGATATGGCAATAATAATCATAATAATAATAAAAATAATAATATTAGTAATAATAATAATAATAATAATATTATTATTATTATATAATGGCTTGATTGTGACATATGGATGATTGAGCAGCCGGATGGAGGGATTAATGGATGAATACATGCATTGATGGGTAATTATATATATATATATATGTGTGTGTGTGTGTGTGTGTTAGTTTTGTATGGGACAGTCTTCAACTGTTTAAAGAATGGGGGAGATCGATATTTGAGGTTTAAATGTTGGAGGGATGGAGGTATAGATGGATGAATGGATGGATCGATCGATTGATGATTGGGTGTATCATGGATGGACGAACATGACTAGATATTTAATGGATTTCAGTTCGCCCTTTTTGAGTGGACAGGTGACGTGACCTACATATCATTTCATTTGAGTGTCAGAGCGATTTGATTGGTTTATGAATTCCCGTCAGACGCTTGGATGGGAAAGAGAAGGTCTCTGATTGGCTAAATGCATGAGAGAGTCAGTAGGTGGGCGTAAAATGGATGACCTGGGTATGCGGGCTTTCAGCATGTTGTGTGTGTGTGTGTGTGTGTGTGTGTGTGTGTAGGGGGGGGGGGATTTGTTGCCTGTTCCGCAGACCGTTTTACCATACGAGATAACATCCCCGGACTCGGATAGCTACAGACACCATTCTGCCTCGGTGCAACGCTGCTGACGTCAGCAGTATTCCAGGGCCGCCGCGTGTCCAGGTTCCCAGCTAATGGGATATGATATTTTGTTGTTTATTGGCCATTAGAAGGTAAACAAAAAACAAGCTTCTCACACGAGGATGGCCGCCTGACAACTTGTATAAGTAAAATTCTCTATATCGTGGCAATGTTGATAATAATTAAGTACCAAGATTATTGGTGCTACTGTCCTGGAATCTCTCTCCCCATTCCTCCCCCCTCTCTGTCTGTCTCTATCTCTCTCCTCATATCTGTCTATCAACCTATTTGAAGTAATGTTATGGACCGTGATGATACTTATGATTATAAAAATGACGACATTACTATCATTAAAAAATAACGAGAACCTGTATATATATATATATATATATATATATATATATATGTGTGTGTGTGTATATATAAGGCACAGACACAGAGAACCTCGAACCATGAATTTAAACTTTGAACGATTCTTCAGGGTACTGAATCCAGAGTGGCGACTTTTCATGCTGAGATATGTGTAATAATATCTCACCAGTTACCGGTCACCAGTGTGTGTGTGTGTGTGTGTGTGTGCGGTTGGATATTGTCGAATCTGACGATATTATTATGCACACACACACACACACACACACACACACACACACACGCACTCGCATGCATGCACACATTATTATTATTATTATTATTATTATTATAACACCATATGAAATAGTTATCTGTTTTTCGATCCTAGTTAGAACATTGTTGGCGATGTGTTTTCTCTGATGCCCAATATTTGTTTTCTGATGTTCCATAAGATTCACTTGATATCTATATATATATCTTTTTTGGGATCATTGAACGGCAATATGGCGCTAAAAATATTCCAATGTTGATGATCCAGAGCTACATGTATCATTAGATCGGGACAATCGTTAATATTCGATTATCGTATTGCATTGTATTGCACGTTATTGCATTGCATCGTATTGCGTTGCATTGCATTATATTGCATTGTATCGCATTGCATTGCATTGGATAAATGTGTTCCGATAGTGCAGTGGTTTGAACAATGTACTGTTAAGCTGCAAGTTGTGGAATTGAATCTGATCCAGATCTGTTTTTGTAGGACGTTTCATTGAGAAGTCACCTCTAGGCTATGTGTTCCAGATATGACCAGCAGTAGAGGTCATATAAACCACTCACATTATTTTGTGTTCTGTTGAGTCGTGCTATGTTGTGTTGTGGAGTGTTGTATTATGTTATGTCGTGTTCTATTGTGTTGTGTTGTATTGTTTTTGTGTTGTAGTAATAGTAGTTGTAATAGGAATAAGAGTAGCAGTAGTAGTCGAGAGGAGTAGTCATGAGAACAAGCCTAGAAAAACAGTGAGAGTTTATTGTCCTTGACTGGTTGCTGTACGGAAAAATGGCTCTGGAAAAGATTGCACTAAATTACAGTTTGATTTCTTAATATATTAAATTATATTATATTTTTATTGAGAATTTTCAACGCTATATTAGTCATAATCATACATGTTCTGAATGCTGATGAAATAGACATTATCTATTCGAGTTTATCGCATTACGTCACATCCTTAAACGCCCCGCAGTAAATTAGAAGAAAATAAGCTATCTTCGTGTTTTTGAATCATCAAGTAAAATTGGTTTGAGGCTTGCCTACAAACAGTTTAAATATATTCACTGTCTAAATCAATTCTTCACACAGAAAAGCATGTAAGAGTTCGATTTTATTATGTACTTTTCGGTATTCCAATGGTAGTTTGGGTACGTCGCTAAACTGATCAAGTTCACGGTACGCAAATAATGAAGATTTTACAATAATTGTATGATCAGTATCTTTCCTACCTGATGCTTTTGGTTTTGAATGTTTTAAACTGATCAAGCAGCCAATCGTTCTCATAACATAATGTAAAAACAATCAGAATAACGAAGAAATACTTACAGATTGAAATACTTCACAGTGAATAAAGTTCGGATGAAATTTGTTATTATGATGTCAATTGATCAAGGTAAGCCAGTAATACTTGGTCTTCTCGACCTGTCTGCTGCATTCGATACAGTTGACCATAATGTAATTTTCTCTAGGTTGAAAGATCTGTTTTGTCTGTCAGGTAGAGTATTTGAATGGTTTAGATCCTATCTGGAACAACGCTCCCAGAGAGTGTCTGTTCATGGTATTTGATCTGACATTCAGTTTTTGTTATTTGGTGTACCACAGGGTTTGATTCTTGGTCCTCTGGTTTTCGAATGTATACCCGTCCTCTTGGGATCATTGCGCAGCGATATGGGGTTAAATATCACTTGTATGCTGATGACACACAGCTGTATATATCACTGGATCCTACTCTACTTTGGATAATTTAGAACATTGTATTACTGATATTCTGCTATGGATGACTCAAACTTTTTTATAATGATAATAAAACAAATATTATATATTTGGCATCTCCAGGTTGTTTTAAATCCCTAAAGACACCAGCATTACAGATGGGTGCATCTTCGATTACCCCTTATGAGTCAGTAAAACATCTAGGGGTTATATTTGACCAATGTATTAACATGTATGAATATGTCACATCAGTATGGCGAGCTGCCTACTACCATCTTAAGAACATCCACCGTTTAAAAGTAGCCTTTGACGCAAGAAGCACTTGTAACTCTAGTCCATGCCTTTGTAACTCGTTATATGGCATATCTGATTATAATTCAGAATAGTGCAGTTCGCATAGTGAAAAATACTCGAAAATATGATCATATCACTCCAATTCTTCAGAAAACTACATTAGCTACCTGTTAGAGAGCGTATCAATTTCAACGTTTTATTAATAAGTTTAAATCTATTAATGATATGGCGCCAGAATACCTGTGTGAACCGATGTCCATTAAAAGTGATCCCGAAAACTCAGGTCATCCAATCAGATACTATATTGCAGGTGCCAGTGTCTCGGCTCAAGTCATATGGTGATTGTGCGTTTAGTGTTGTGTTATGAGGAGAAATTCACATTTATCATATTTTGTTAAATCACTTACTATGTTTGTTTCGTTGTTCGGGGAGAATCCTCAGGCTGTCGCTTAATTAGCACAGCCCTGGGGTTGAGAAACCACCCCCACCACTCACAGGGGAGCAGTACGGAAAGATGGAGCCGAAATACCCTGAGGGTTGTCACTGCCAGAGTGTTTTACGTCCTCAGGGGTTTTTAACGTCCCCCTTTATTTTAAATAATTCAGTGGAGACGGCAGCGCCATTTAACGTGGTCAGCCACCCACGATGTTGTGAGCCGAGAAATTAATCCCTGGAAAAGTTTCGACCTCTTACGGGGTTCGAACCTGTGACCGTTGGCACCAAGTGCCGGGTACTTAACCGCTAGGAAACATCCAGACATAACAGTTGCAGCCCCCACTTTGTGGAGTAGGTTGCCTGCAGATATTAGAAATGCGTCGTCTATTGAAAATTTTAAATCCGTTCTAAAAAAAACCCCCTTATTCTGTGTTGCTTTCACAGTTAAATAGGGCTGGTAGTTTTTTTTTACACAGACGTTTACTGTCATTTAACACGGGGTTTTAAAGTTTTTTTACACCGCCTTGTAAAAAAATATATCTTAACTATATCTGGGCATGTGGGTAATTTCTACTTATATATACTGCAGATAATCTACTATTCTCGGAAGAGCCCTCTATCCAATGTTGACACATACATGTTAAGATGCTATTTCATTTACCAGGTGACATATAGCGTTAAAATGTTGCATAAAGGCTTTAATTTGAAGCAGTGTTACACTTTCTCGAGATCACATTGTTAGCTCACATTACAGAAAACTTTGAAATGGTATCGTGATCATTATTTGATATCCAGCCTTTAGTCATGTATAAAGGTTGAAGACCACGGAATTCCCATGGGAACATTTCGGGGTTACATGTTGTCGTTAGAAATAAGAAATATGCGACGTGCAAAAAGTGTGATCATCAGCAACCTAAGACTACTGCCAGAATGCAAGTCCACTACACAACATGTTCAACGGATTCAGTGTTATCAGAATCAATTGAGCGAATATTTTCCGACTTTGGAAATATTCGCACTAAAGTGTGCAATCTTCTAGGCAACAGTAAAGCTTTTAAGCTGGTATTCTGCTCTAGGGTTCTCAGAGGCTGTGTTGAATTAGACAATTAACTGTTCAGATGGACAATATTCACTTTGTGTGCAGAAGAACGATAACTGTCATTATTTTGCTAAATTCCTTGTATTCATGTACCAATTCCAGTGTCAAATATTGAGCAGCGTGTTAGTAAAAATTCGTATATGTGAAAGACACAGTGACATAAATGTGGCTTATAATCATAATGAACGAGGTTTTTACATTTATTACAGTATTTTACGTTTTTTACAGTATTTTACAGTTTTGTAAGGTTGTTAACAGTTTTTTTTACAATGTAATGTAAAAATATTTTTTTACAGTGAAAAACCCAACCTCGCAGATAAATCACGGATATTGTTTAAATATCTTATAGGGTTTTTACAGACATGCTCTTTGGGGTATCATTGTACAACGCCTTTGATTATTATTATTATTATTACTATTATTATTATTATTATTATTAACAGAATGCTAGAAGTCCAAAGCAAACATCAGCCAGTGCTAAATCAAGATAAATATTTTCGGTTATTAATCATACAGCAGAATATAGACACGTGATCAGTGGCGTCGTTGCCTCACCAAAACGCACATATGTTGATTACTTCAGAACAGAACAGTCACGTATTGTAATATATTTAACGTTTAGTAAAGTAACAGTTTTAATAAACTTAATATATAATATAGCGAGAATTAATCTTATCTACGGTTTTAATGAGGAATTATGTATTTCAGAGTAAGATGAGAATTTACGAAGAATCACTTTAAAACAATTCTTTGGTGGCCCATAACTATTTCAAATTATTATAAAAACGCTGACCTTTATGGATATTATTAGTGGCTCTATCACTTCCATTTTTCAGGTTGTACATGACGTACATGTTTTGTAAGTAGAAACGTGCTAACAAATGTATGTTTATCTCTGCTACTTTGGGTAGGCAACAGACATGGGGGCAATTGAATTCCGGAATTGGAATTGACGGTCAATTCCAAAATTGAAATTGATTATTTAAAAAAATGGAATTTGAATTGATTAATTTTGAATTTGAATTGAAGTTTCCTAAAAAAAAAAACTAAATACACGACTTAATTTACCAGTTCATTTTATAATTCATAAATATTTCTTCCATGACAATCCTACTTGGAATATGAACTACTCGGAGTCGGTATTCCAAGTAGGTACTCAGGGTAGGCTACTCAGAGTACTTACTCATGGTAAAAAGTAATAGGTAAAAAATGAGTCGGTAAAATTTCATGTGGAAATGGAATTGAATGGAATTAGAATTGGAACTGACAAAATGGAATTGACCCCATGTCTGGTGGTAACGACGTCACTGATTAATTATACAGTAGAATATGCACGCATGCTCAGTGTTGGCACGCAGAAGAGTTACACACATAACCTTACACACATTACCGACAGTCAATACATATTTCTACGCGCGATTAAAATATCCGTGATCTGTAATGTCTTTGCCTTTAATAAAATCACAGATCTGATAAACTTATAAGTCAAAAGTGCTGCAATTAGTCTTATCTAAAGTTTTAACTAGGAATTGTTTAGTCTAACAACGTAGAATGAAAATGTACGAAGAATTGCGACTGTAAGTGGTCTACAATAGATCTAGAATAAATCCTTTTCTCGGTGATGTCTTGATGTTTCCTTTGAAAAGTTCTGGTTTGCAATTGTCGCAAAATACTTTCCAGGAAATCAAAAATTAACAAGTAATAAGTTTAGAACGAATCTCGTAGTTGCGTCGCAGCGTCACTCAGCGGATTAGTTTCAAACAATCCCATTGGCACATCAACCAGTGCCATTGTGGCACCTTCTACGGGTTATGGTACCTCTCATTACGTCATTCGCCTTCAGTGATTTGAGGATGGTGTAGCTCGTATGGTGAAAGTAAGTTGAACATATGACCAAATCGACCCTATAGTTCAACATCAATGACACGAAACAAGTTTATTTGTCCATATTGATGCCATGACGAAATCGCAGGCCATCCAGCGACATTCATAACAATGCATAACAATAACATTTCAATTCAGAAAATAAATTATGAATGTTGATGTCAGCCATGAAACATTTCAGAAAACTTCTGTCCTGTATCTAGACGGTTGTAGGAAAAAAAATGGCAATGGAAAATAATGGCACCTTTTTATATTTTTCTTATGATTTTTAGTAACCCGTCTTATACATATTTCTTGTTTGATTTTTTTATAAAGTTTATTTTAATATCGTTTGAGAAAAACCAAACTGTAATTTGGTGCCATTTTTTCCAGAGCCATTTTTCCGTACAACATCCAGTCAAGGACAATAAACTCTCACTCTTTTTCAGGCTTGTTCTCATGACTCCTTCTCTCGAACAATTCACCATTTAATAGTAAAAATAACAACGCATACGCGCGTACACACACACACACACACACACACACAGAGAGAGAGAGAGAGAGAGAGAGAGAGAGAGAGAGAGATAGATAGATAGATAGATAGAGAGAGAGAGAGAGAGAGAACCGCTCAAAGACTTTAATGGTAGCGCAGTTGGCGACAGACCTGTAGCATCTGGGTTTAAATCTCAGTTGGGCTATATCTGAATGGTGCTTCATATCTCACTCACTCACTCACTCACTCACTCACTCACTCACTCACTCACTCACTCACTCACTCACTCACTCACTCACTCACTCACTCACTCACTCACTCACTCACTCACTCACTCACTCACTCACTCACTCACTCACTCACTCACTCACTCACTCACTCACTCACTCACCACTCACTCACTCACCACCACCACTCACCACTCACTCACTCACTCACTCACTCACTCACTCACTCACTCACCACCACCACCACCACCACCACTCACTCACTCACTCACTCACTCACTCACTCACCACTCACTCACTCACTCACCCACCCACCCACCCACCTCACCCACCCACCACTCACTCACTCACTCACTCAGCCCATAAATCCTACCATATGCCCCCATTTGTGAGTTCATGTAAGTTTATAAAATGAGAACCGAAGAACTAAATATTGACGGGTTATGCACATTATAAAAACACGTGTGGGATATTATACAAATAACGTGAATGGGCCCAGCCGAAGTTAATGAGGCGAAGTGAAAGATGATAAACCATACAAACATAGCTAAAACCACGTGCTAACGGTGTGCGGCCAAACACACGTCCAGTTAGGTCACGGTGACGCCCGATATTGTCTGGGAAGGATATTGTCTTACGGGGAGTGTTGCCCAAAGGCTTAATTACCACCAGGGGATGTTGTTCTGAAACTGCCAGTCGGAGATTTTATAATTATAGGCATCGCGAGTCAAGTCCTATGCCGTTTGTGTGTTTAATGTAACATCCTCCACTCTCCGTAGTGTGACATCTCCTAAAATAAGATTGTTTAAGGCTGCTTCTTCGGGTAAATAAATGTAGCATCGTCATCATCATCATTATCATCATCATCATTATAATCATGTTCGCATGATGCAATCCAAAATATAGAATTGGTATTGTGCATATGTATTTTAACTTTGAAGCTGCTGTGATATTTATATACATTGATAGGTTAAACTACTTCGGAGTCCTAGGGATGTGAAAGAAGGGAAGAGAAAACTGACGCACGCACCACGCACGCACGCACGCACGATACACACGCAGCACACGACACATATATATATATATATATATATATATATATATATATATATATACATACAGAGAGACATGATAGGAGCCTAATCGTGTTATATATGACATCCCGTCGTTATAAAACACATGATGCCCTATAGCTGTCCCGATAATAAGCTTACCTGACTGATTCACGATGATCTTAATTAGCAACCATCAAGGTCACGGAAAACAGGTAAAGGTCAAATACATTATGGACAGCCAGACATCTAAATACATCGCCCATCTCCATAAACTCCATCAAATGGTCTGTTTATCTCTCTTAGTTCTCAATCAATCTCGTCATATCTGTATCACCTCATCTTTATTGGATGCAGAAGGTCTGTTACATGGATACATGTATTAGCACTAGCTGAAAATTATATATAATATATATATATATATATATATATATATATATATATATATATATAGACAGACAAACAGACAAATGTATATATATATATATATATATATATATATATATATATATATATATATATATATATATATATATATATATATATAGGTGTTATCATATGAGCATCACTGTTACTGTTATATATAACATTTGTGGAGGTGTTTTAGCTCAACAGCTTGATTATGTTACACATCACAGTAAAGTTATGTTATTGCACACGTGTTATTACCCACGTGTTATTACCCAGATTGTGCAATCTCCCGATGCGCTATGGCCCACGCGGTTCACCTTTGTTCATCGCAGCTTGTGGTAATTAATAGCACATGGGCCATTTTTAAAATGCAAAATAGCACTGAGACAGCATAGCTCGCATGGCTCACCATTACACGTCGTCGTTTCAGGGAGCTTTGGCCCAGATAACTGATGAACACGTCATAGGTTTGACGCGTTATGACCTACATGGCTAACTATCTTCATCGCCTCGTGGTTTGGAGGGATTATATCGTATATGTCTCATTATCATCTTCATCATCTCCACCACCACCACCACCACCATCATCATCATCATCACCATCATCACGATCAACACTATCTTCATCACATACAATCTTGGGTGTATTGTTGCTAACTGGGCTTGCTATTTTTTGTCTGTATCGTGTTTAATTTTGGATTAAAGTCGTCTGTACATCAGACAAAAAATAGCCACCACCACCACCACACAACAACAACAACAACAAAACAGCAACAAACAACAACAACAACAACATGAAAAACGTTGTCACAGTTTGACACCAAAAGTCAAATGTTTCCTATGGGAGTTCGTTCCTACATCTTGTAAAGCTATTCCAGTACCTATTATTATTATTATTATTATTATTATTATTATTATTATTATTATTATTATGGCTGTTCTGATAACGCAGTATTTAAGGCAATGCGCTACAAATTTCCAGGTTGTGGGTTAGATTCCGACTCAAGTCTGGGCTTGTGGGATGTTTCCCTATGCAGGCACTCCTCGGCTATATGTATGATAAGCTAAACAGGCAACTCACTCACTTATACTCACTTACTTATTATTATTATTATTATTATTGTCGTTGTTGAAAAGGAGCAAAATTGCCATCCGTAATCAAGCTACCTCATCACCCATGCAAATAAACATCAAACATGCAGGCTAGCACCCACACCGGCGCGCTCGCATGCACAAATACATACTCACACGTAGACACACACACACACACACACACACACACACACACACACACACACACACACACACACACACACACACACACACACACACACACACACACACACACACACACACACACAGAGGACATGAGATGAGATACAGCACTTCGTAATGGGAACATTCGCTGCTTTACCGCCCACCTGAGTACTGAGCCGAGCTCCATACGTTCAAAATGAAAGCGTTTCAATCGCCCTTCGTATGTGTGTCTGCGTTTCAAAAACTATACCGCGACGTCCGCTGAGTAATGTGTTTCGTCTTAAGGTTAACCAACGCCAGATGGTAGCTCAGAACAGACATAAAACGATTGTGTTTTTTTTTTACTTCGACAAAAATCGAGCACCGAATTATTTCTAACGGGATTAACCAGCAGACTGGAGGTAGTTTTAATTAGAACCCTGATATATTTCTTCTATAGGCCAGATGTGTGTAGAGAAGCTTAACTCCTAATAACACCGCGGCGGGGGGTCAGCCATCAGAAGAAAGGCTTACCAAATGGTAACTGTCCAGGTAAACTGCTAAACTCTCTATCTGTCTGTCTTTGTGTCTGTCTATCTGTTTCTCTTTATATATATATATATATATATATATATATATGTATGCATATTTGTGCGTATGTGCGTCCATGTGTGTCATAGGACAGATATATATATGGTGGCACTGGCTCAGAACATCAGCACTTAAATATCATTTAAAACCTACACCTCCATAAATTTATACCTCAATAAATCTTTACATACAACTATTCAACCTGAACATTGAAAAACATCCTCCTCCACACACACACACATATATATATATATATATATATATATATGGGGCCACCCCCAGTCACACACACACACACACACACGCGCGCGCGCGCACACACACACACATACACATATATAAGGGGTCTCTCTCTCTCTCTCTCTATATATATATATATATATATATATGTGTGTGTGTGTGTGTGTGTGTGTTTCTGTGCGAACCCAGAATGAAGCTGAAGTCAACTTCTGTGGTGTCGAAATATTCTGAGTAATACATTTCTTTTAAACCACAGCAAATTACTGCTGAATGTAAACTGTAGTATCAAAGTAGTTAATTGTATATCTAAATTTATCATTGAACCATACGGACGTGTTATTTACTGCGAGTTGTGGTGTCATATGATACTTTTTTAAGCACTTCCACTTTCTGTACGTAGCCTACATACAATTGCTTCCCTGTAGATTGACACATTTGTCACGTACGAAAAGCGGATTATATGGCCCCACAGTCTATATATATATATATATATATATATATATATATATATATATATATATATATATATGTATATATATATATAATTGTGATATGTAGTGTGTTGTGATGTGTGAAGGTGTATATTTTGATTAACACACACGCACGCGTGTATGTGCTATGTCTGCGCGCGCGACGCGACAGCACACACACACACACACACACACACACACATATATATATATATATATATATATATATATATATATATATATATATATATATATATATATATATATATATATATATATGGTTTTGGTGTTGATTTATCACTTAATTCTCTCTCTCTCTCTCTCTCTCTCTCTCTCTCTCTCTTATATATATATATATATATATATATACATATATTGTGTGTGTGTGTGTGTGGTTGTGTCTTTTTAAAACATATCTGTGACATTTTTCAACAAGCGAGTGACTGTTAAGTCAACGGACTATAAACAATACAAGATTGTACTTTCAATAACGTGAACATAATAATATAAAACGCTTAGTTTACTGATCCTGGATATAAAAGAGAAACCAATTATCAAGAGTTCTAATCAAAGGGAATGCAAAAAAAATAGTAGTCCTTTACAGTTAATGTTTAGCCCAGGGTAGACTAAACGGGGCAAACGACCCGCCAATGTAATGACGCTAAAAGGAGAATGAAACACTATTGACAGATAGCCAGACTTGGATTTGAATGCGAGTCCTTAGACGTTTGTGACTAGCCGCACTACCAGTTAGGCCATCGACAACCTACAGTATGGTAACAGCTGTCTCCGGAAATCAACACCCGTCTTGTGGAATATGCTCCTTGACGATGTTAAGAAGATGAGCATCATCTTATCTTTCAGACAAGACATCGACCCATCCATCTACTGAACCTGTACTTCTCCAGCTGCTAGTTATAATTAATTATTAGTAAATTTATTTCCATCAGACGGAGTCCATATTGTCCGGGACGGGACAATAATGATGTTTGATAGATAAGATGATCTAGAGAATCACCTGTTAGATAATGTTATCGCAATATCTACAAACAACATTGTAAATGTACATAATAGTGCTCCGCCACCCCCGAAATACAGAGCCGAGTGTAACTAGTGAAACTCTAAGACTCTATCTATAATGGCAATATCACACACACATGAATAAATCTTATAATAGATTCCCATCATCATCATCATCATCATCATCATTATTATTATTATTATTATTATTATTATTATTATTATTATTATTATTATTATTATTATTATCATCGTCGTCGTCGTCGTCATCGTCATCATCATCATCATCATCATCATCATCATCATCATCATCATCATCATCATCATCATCATCATCATCACTATTGTTATTATTATTATTATCGTTATTGTTGTTGTTGTTGTTGTTGTTGTTGTATGGAGAGCTTCAGCCAGAATGGTATCGTTTTAAATAGAGAGCCTTGTATAAAGACCTATATATTGTTTTATTATCAATCAAATATAAAATACAAAACCGAGTGACATCCTAAAGTTGTCAATACAGGAGCATCAAATAATGTACAGAGATATAAAGAAGTAGGCACACATACCTGTACACGCCACGTTAGTCAGTTAAACAAGGAAAAATTGGATCATTGACGGTGATGTTTTATCTCCGGTTAGAAGTCAAGTGTGAAGATTAGCAGGACAGCGATAAGAGATCCAAGTAACAATAACAAAGGATCCTTGTTAGACCAGAGAACATCAATTATCATGTGTCTCGTTGTAACTGTCTTTTCCGCCTTAAAACAATGGCACATACTTATATGTTAGCGTTATGATAGTGAAAGATTAATTTTCTTTGCGGATGAAATAATAGTGACCCAATTTTCGCTTATTGCAATCTAGGTTAGAAAACTAGCCCATTCCGATAGAAGCACAACAGATATATTTATTATCGAATACTTTAATACTCTTTCGTATTATAATATATCTAGTAGTACTAACAGTGAACCGTATGACATCAACGCTGAAGGTGAGCCAAACAAATACCCATCACGACCACAGGTATGTCAGTCAGAAGAATGGCTTTAATTGCTGATCATACCGTAAGATTTGGGGTTTTCTCGAAGTTAACTGTCTATGATTTTATTTCATGAATGTAAGCATTTATAATAAAATACAAATTGCTATTGAGGTGCGCTGCGATTCTAAGTTGTAAGTGGAATTTTGAAATGGATACGCTGTAGTTTTTAAAAGGTGTTTCGATCACATGTTCGAGTGTTTGTCGCTGGAAGTGGCACAGTGGTTAGAACTATGCGATGCAAATCTCCAGGTTGTGAGTTGTACTTATATATATATATATATATATATATATATATATATATATATATATATATATATATATCCTAGTGTGACAAGACGGACGTTTCGGCCAGGGCCATGTACCCCTGGACGTTTTTGCACGGAAAATATTCAGAGTAGACGTTTTGGCTATATTAGGTAAAAACTTAAAATTTAAATGGTTTATTGATAACATATCGGATTTTGTGATGACCTCCACATTTAGTGACATACTCTAACTGTAATCACCACTTACTCATCAATTTAAAAAAAGCAAATCCCTTTATATTCCACAGTTTGAGTTTATCATTTAATGACATACTATTGATGCCACTTAGAATTACAAAGAACCGTTTTATTATTATTATTATTATTAAAGTAACCTAAGTAGCTTCTAAATAATTAAAACTGATAAACTATTAAAACAATATGGCTTCTAAATACTTTTAAATTATCCGTATTTACAATTTACATTTACAAATATCATATTAAATCATATTATGTATACTTATAAACAAATCTAATATAGCCAAAACGTTCACCCTGAATATTTTCCGTGGCCAAAACGTCCAGGGTGCATGGCCGTGGCCGAAACGTCCGTGACCAAACGTCCGTGACCAAACGTCCGTGACCAAACGTCCGTGACCAAACGTCCGTGACCAAACGTCCGTGACCAAAACGTCCTACAAGCGGTATGACCAGTGTTGAGTCTAAACTAGTTAAGTCAAACTGGAGTAGCTCTGATTGTTGTTTTTCTTTCGGGGAGAATCCCCAGGTTGTCGCTTACTCACCACAGCCTCTACGTTGGAGTGGTTGAGGAAACCTCTCCCCCACCACTCACAGGGGAGGAGTACGGAAACACGGAGCCGAAATACCCTGAGGGTGATCGCTGCCAGAATGTTTTACGTCACCAGGGAGTCTTAAACGTCCCCCTCTATTTTTAATAGAGTGGAGACGGCAGCGCCATTTAACTCGGTCAGAAATTAAAACTTTCGACCTCTTGCTGGAATAGAACCTGTGACCCTTTGCAACAAGTGCCGGGTGCTCGACCACCAGGCCACCGGAGTTCTAGCTCTGATTGATTACCACCTACCTGGCTGATAGCGTATGTGTTCGGTTTTCACTCGGTGTTTGTCACACCCTGGACATGACAACCAACTGCTCTGACAACTGACAGCTGGGCAACTGTCAGCTGGGCCACTGGCTGTTGGTCAATTGGCCATTAGACAACAAACCTACAACCAATAAAATAGATTTAACTGGAGGCGTCATTTACAGTATCTAGGTTATGCCATGGCTGCCATGTCATTGTGATAACATTCTAATTACCAGGTTACTTGCTATATGGCTTCATTGGAGACTAAGCGCTGACTTTTGGTCGTTAATTATTACTGAATATTTATTTACTTATTCACAATATATTTATACAGGATTACCGACGTGTTTCTTATTTAAGGATTTTCCAAGTATATTGACTGATTTTTCATAACGCCTCACCCGCCACTCACATGGGAGCAGGACGGAAAGATGGAGGCAGCCCCCCCCCCCACCCCGAGCTCAATTATTTTTCTCTTTTCGAGATATATACTACCCGTGTAGACTTCGTTCCAGTATTTAACCTGAACTAGAAAGGGGCGCTTCTTATGGCTTAACTAGTAGCGCGTTGGACCACGGATCACTACCACCTGAGTTCGAATGCCCACTGGAGAAATGTTCACCAATAAAGTGAGACATTGGACAAATGCCCACCAAGAGCAAAAGAAAAAGAAAAAAATAGATGGAAAAATTATATTATTGGAATCTTTTATATATTTTTGGGAATCACGATTGCAATGAACGAAGCCCTGAATATTATATGATTGCAATCATGGACACAATTTATAAAAGACAATATAAAACGTTGCAATTGATGATACACGTAAAAATAAACCTAAAGATTACATGGCTTCAATAAAGGAATCAATTAATTGTCAAGTTCATTGCGTTTGATCTACATGGCTTCTAAAGGCTTCAATTAAATAGAAAATAAGTTTAATTGAAAATGTGCTGCTTTGATTGAATCAGTCGACAACAATATTAGCTGTAGTATTGGGAATACAATATTTGGAAATGTTGACGTTATAATTTAATATTTTAAAGCCAAATAATTATATGATATAAAATTACATATTTAATATATAAAAATGGAAAGCTAAATAAATGACAAAAATTGTTTTACTTTGATATTTTTATTGTTGGTGAGCATTTGTCCGATCTCTCACTTAATCCTTGTCTTCGCTTCATTACCTTTTGGGGTCGCTCGGCCCATTTAGCCGACCATGTGCACAAAAGTGGCCGTAAAACATCATCACCTGATCTAGAGCAGAACAGCCCATCCGGCAACATTAAAATATTCCCTTTCTTGGTACAGAAGTTGGTACAGAACTCAAAGGTTGGCATAATATTGGTATTATATTGGTATTACGTTGGTACAACCTATCTTGTTTCTATATATAAGAGCTTAAAATGATGAGGAATTTTGTAAACTGAACGTTCCTGGTGGAGATTACTATATTTTCGAATTATCGTATTTCAAATAGGTCCAGGTCTTTTGCCCCCCGGTAGTTTGCTCTTCGGTCTTTTGTCCCATCAATAATGGGTCACCTGGTCTTTTGCCCATCGGTCTTTGCCACATAACTTTGAAAAGTTTGATCGATGTACAATAAACTTATTTTCTTGTGTTATATTTTTAATTTGCTATGGTTTATAAAAAAACGATTAAGATAAATAAATAAGTCTATGATAATATATAAATTGGTAAATGTCTAGATAAAGAAAACAAAATTTTGTAGGAAAAAAATGAAACCGGAAAAAAATAATGGAAAAAAGAAACGGATCCTCATATTTTATCATGAGGCCAAGTAATTGACAAAACACACGCAAATAGCAAATTTATGTTATGATTTTATTACAAATTCTAAAGTCATATTTGCAAAATGTTGTTTTTTATTATTATTGTTATAATTGGAATATTTCTTATATGAGCATGTAGGGCCAATTATATTCGCTTCTATGGATAAAGATAACACGAATTTCTGAATCACGAATTAAAAACGTAACTAGCTGAAACAAGATTACCTTGTATTCTGGTCATCAAGAAAACATAATCCATTGTAAGGTATCTTCCGTAAATGAAAACACCTGTTATTTGACTGACACACACACACACACACACACACACACACACACACACACACACACACACACACACACACACACACACACACACACACAACAAGACTTTGGAGATCACCCATAATAACTGGAGTATCATTGCTGATTATCATCCGGTATCTGTGTTTACGTAATTGACACGTACTAATAACCACATCCAATTGAACGGCGCACATTGGGTTCCTACCACGTAATAACGACTTGACTCCAATTAACTCGCGACTAGTAAACGGGCGAGGCCGTTTTGGGTTACGTCCTATCAAACGAATACACGCGAGACACCGGAGGCTTTGTTGTGTACACAGATGTAGCCTTAATCGTTAAACAAACTTCAGCTCACCAATCACGGGGCGAATGAAATCCAACGCCTCGCTCCTTAAATAACGCTTATTCGACTCGTACTGAATCAAACGCTTTCCGACCATCGCAGTGTTCGCATATAGCTTTTGTAGCGCTGTTTGTTGGAAGATATCTTGACGGCAAGGAGGAACAATTTCAGGACCTTAAAACATTATCGGTTGTTCCCCGAGAACAATAAGCAGGAATTTATACGTACATCGATGCTGTAAATTGCCGACATACAAACTAAGGTATGACTTGATTGCTGTAATTTTGTAAATGTTGACGTAATGCCTATTTTTGCTAATGGGCTTGTTACGAATAGATTATAAGTTGTTTACATCTATATTGTATTAATGCAATATTATATTGTTGATAATAGTTATAATGGTGTTAAAGCTATCAATTATTTTTTTATTAAATGATTGTTATCATTAGAAATTAGTATTTTATCCTTGGCTTTATATATAAATATATGTCATTTAACATTGTTAATTATTATATAATTGTAAATCATATACGAATTTTTATTTTCCAGGTAAGATGTCGCGTTATGTTCTCTTGGAGATAATTCTTCCGCCAGCAATACTTTGTGTCGTGTTAATTATTTTTGTATACGTCATCTATCTAAAGAGGAATTATTTCTGCATCGCGAAAACGCGTCGGCAATCACGTGATCAATCGATCTCGTACGACATGCCAACAATTTCTGGTCACGTGCTAATGCCTCCCTCGGCGAATATAGGAGCTGCCATGCCACCACCATCATATGCAGAATGTGTCGTACAACGGCCTGGAAATTCCGTTTTGGAAATTCCTCCATCGTACGATGAGTTGTTTGGATGGGAGGCGCCATCTGACGGAGATCGGTGGGCTCTCTCCGTGGTAGCAAATGATAATTATATCATGTCGCGATGCGAAGCGCCTACTGGTGGTAACAATTCGGATATCATCGCCCAACAGTCCAATCCCGTCACGTATTCGGAAAACGAGCTCTCGATCACGGGTCAAACAACTAGCGATGTTCGGGATCATCAAGACAATACCACGGTCACGAATATGCACGTAGGTCAAGGCCATCAGAACCAGACTTTTATAGCTGATGAATTTGTCTAAGCGGATATAAACCAAAATATGCCAAAATTGGTCAGACAATCAGTAAACAGTATCGACGAAAGATTCCATAATAGATACATAAACAGTGCGGAAATAATTTTTATCGATTTATTGAAATATATTTTACACGAAGCTTAATGTGCACAGACGATAATGAATCAGGTGTGTTATTTTTACAATATAAGATGACATGTGGCGATAAATAGATTCAAAAACATTTCAGTATACTGTGAGTTATTGCTGTTCGTCGTTGTCGATAAAAGCGTCAAGATTGCAGAACCAATTATTTTTGCGTGAGTTTCTTCATGAAATCTGAAATTAGAAAGACAATTTTCCAATTACTGTATATGGAATCAACGAAAACAACGACAGGGCACAGTGGAAGTTAAATACTAATAATATTAATAATATAAATGTTAGCAATTATTAATTTGGCTCATTATCAACAATGTGTTAGTTTAAAATAATTATTTTAAATCAATAATTCCATATTAGAGGGACTGATTTAAAAAGAATCTCGGTGCTGACCACATTTATGGGCGTGTATCTTTTCGGTAAATATCGGCCCAGTAACGATCACATCCCCCCCCCCCTGGACATGTGGAAACTGTCAACAATAGCAATAAACGTTATGCCAAATGATGGACAGACCCCCTTCGTTAATTGGCTAATTTCATTATCGTATATACTCGTTTATAGAACATGGTCATTATATCAGTTATCCCAGGAAACTGCCTAACTTGAATATAAGACGAGGCAGAGTTAAAAATGGTTAAAATATGTTATTTTCAGAAAAATTGTGTTTTCTTTTTGACCTGGCATGTTGAAATTATCAAGAATGTCGAACTGGTGGCAGAGATGTGTATGTAGAATTGATTTAGCAGCCTTGTCTTGTTGAAATTAGGGAGTACAGACCCTTGGCTGTCGCCTTTTGGGTACAGCCACCTGGTGTTGACTTCTGTTATTATGATGATGGGCGAAATGGCAGTTGTTTAACGTGGTGGCACCTCAATTTACTATAGATGTTATGTTCGGGGGAGAAACACCTTACCAGTTGCCTGGTTGGATGAAAAACTCCCCTCCCCTCACGGCCGGGACTCGAACCTCCTGCACGGCATGAAACATGGGTACGCAAGTACCACGTTCTTACCCACTAGTCCATATAGTGGTGTCTGACCTGTACTTATTGTTGTCGTTGGTATATGTCTTTATGGAGAAGTAGCGTTATGATGTCAGGTAGGAATGTTGATTTTCTTATGATCAATGCTGATAGGTGATGGTCTGGATTTCGTAGCCAAATATATGCATAAAACTAACAAATGTAGACAGTTAATCATGCTGAAATTGTTAATTACTCACACCTTTATGAAACAAATTAAAATACAAAACAGTCGCTGATAACTTAATAAATTTAACTGTTTAGGAGTAGATCTGAAAGATATTTTTTACGTATTACCAGACCCGATGGCTTTTTTCGGCTGGCTTGTGTATAAGACGGGTAGAGAAATAATGCATTTTTCAAGGATTAAAACCTCGTCTTATTCACAAGTATATACGGTACTCTCTCACCAATCCGAGCCAGTCAAATATAGCATGCATACTGACATGAGAGGCACCATTCAGTGTAATATTCTGTAGTCTCTATTATGAGTTTGATGTGATTTTAGAGACATTTGTGGTGTAGTTTTATGGAAACTAAACATTTTGTTCCTGATATTAACACAATATCAACAGCACAAAACACTAATAAAAATTCAACAAAGAGCCAACAATAGAAGGTGACGTCGTTCAGTGACCGCAGGAATTTGAAAATAATGGCGCTGCGATTTAATTGAGTTATAGTGATAATTATATATTCCACATTATCAAAACATACATGTTAACAATGTATTTATTTCATCCGATTACGTTGCGGGGTCTAATATTTAGGGCATATACAAAGGTAGTGGTAGTAGAAGTAGCAATACATGATAATATTTTAAGTAGTGTAAAAGATGTTTACGCTTATTATTGTTGTTGTTGTTCTCATGCACTACACATTAGGACTTTATCAGCAAAGGAAGTGTTCTAGGTGTAAAAAATACACACACCGTGTGTATTTTATTGTCATCTTTTATGCAGTATTTCCCGCAGTATTACCTGTTCACTAGCACCGCGGTTTATGGTTAATAACATAGCACAACCCATTGTCATACATATTACAAACAGTGTTGTGTGCGTGTGTAATTATTGATTATGTAATGTTACGAATGGTTTATAGAGGACCAGTACTGTAAAGATGGAGCCGAATTACCCCGAGAATGGTAACCATCGAAAAAATTTACAATCCACTTTAATATTAAACCAAGTGGATCGAAAGGAATATTGCCTCCCGAATTTGTGAGCCAAGAATTAATCGGACCTTGATAATCATGATACCATTTGTTGGGCGGCCAAAACGTTTCTAACCTATAACTCTGTGATACTTTACACCATCGGAGCTGATGCATTGTATTATTATTTATACTGCGAATATACATCGGACTAGATATATCACCATGTTAGTCGGAATATTTGATTATCCGACTACTAATCGTCCAACCAGTCGGTGTCGGATATCAACGGTTCCACTGTATCATTCGACAATGCACAAACTGACCGTAATAATTGATCTTGCCATCTCCAGCCACTTCAGCCACCTTCAGGATCTCGGCGATGTCATCCTCATCGACGGGCTCGCCCAGGGTACGCAGCGTGACCTTGAAATCGGCGGCGTCAATACACCCTTCGCCATTTTTATCGAACACGCCGAGTGCCTGCTCCAGTTCTTCCTCCATCTCGGCCTCGCTCTTCAGTCCCCGTGTACCGACCAACCTCATAAACTCGTCCATGTCCAAGTTACCTTTGTCTGAAAGGGAGAATGTTACCATCGGGAGCTACAGTGAGACATCCGATAAAGCGCCCCGCTGAAGTGCAACGAGTACGGGTTGAAATATCAGCGTTATACGCGGCTGTGGGATGTTTCATCCATTAGATTAAATTCCATAGGGAGTCACCCTTCGGCCACATGTCTCGGGGGTGTGAGCACCGTGGAGGCTGAATACAAATATCTAACTAACTGGCGGACTGACTCGATAAGCAATTAAATAAATACGTAGATAAATAACAAACAAAAAATTAAATCAAAAAGAGCAAAATCCTTAAAAGTTGTTCCTTTTATATTGATAGCGATATTACAATTGTTTAAAAACATACTTATTCATTCGATTGTTGGTTTTCTTCGACATAGTAGAGACTCTCGGAGTGATCTGGAGCCCCTTCGCCAAACTATCATTCGGTGCTAAACACCAAATTCGACCAATCAATAATAACTGTACTAAAGTGACCCAGTTAATTATGCACAACAGGTGGCAATTAAATGGGCTACACGTAGGACAAAGATAGCCTCGATAAATGTACTATAAACAGTATCTCTTAATCAGAAAATGATCAAGCTGTTCAACATTTATCAGGGCACTAATACATCAGCTAAGTTGGTATAAAAGATTACAGAAGCTAAACTTTCAAGTGCCTTGATAAAGAATGCCACAAGAAAATACTTAAATAAATATTTGACAACAATTGGATCAATCAGAAATAAAAAGGGCTTGCCATAGAGTATACCATCATCAGATGGTAGTTTGGGGTTACTTCATTACTATACAAATATTTTGACCGTAATATTTTAACATTAATTATGTAAACAACATAAAATGGACCCACCCCCATTGATTAATACATTGTATTGTAAACCTAACAAAATCATACCGTCGAGATTGGCTTCTTGTATCATTTCCTGTAATTCGGCTTCCGTCGGGTTTTGACCAATAGCCCTCAACGCTGTGCCGACACTAGGTGCCGCTATGACCCCTGTTTCGCTCGTATCCAACATGGTGAAGACTTCTTTTAATTCTGTGGAGCAGAATTTTACAGTATTACTAAATCTCGTACAGTCGTCGTGAAGCTACCGTAGAAAGGTTCGTTTTGTTGTTGCACGGCTACTTATGGGTAGATTGCAGGCTAAATGGGTCAAACGACCTCCAAAGGTAATGAGGTAAAGTTGAAAGATGAAACACTCTCCAGATATGACCAAGGTGAGATTTGACTCTAAGTGCCAGATGTGTGGGGGCCCACGCAACGATTAGCCCAAGGAGACGCCTCAAAGGTATTGCTTTATATATCCCGACTGAAGAATACAAAATTACTTTTATGGATTAATTAAAAAAATATTTGTGCTTTTGTTTTATTTTTGTGTACAGTTAACCAGTTGAAGCGAAATTCAGACGCAACAATATTTCCGATCTGGATCCTACACGATGAGGAGCTGAAACTATCCCATCTTCCACCTTCTCACAATGGAGCCAAAAAGAAAGGTTGAAGCCGAAATGCCCCAATGTAGGTTATTTTACGACATTAGTGAGTATTATTTTCGTTTCATTTTAATGAATTGAGATAATTTGGAGTGGAGATCGCACAATTCAACATCAACGGCGTGTAATATTCTCTTGGCTATTTTCCGACGTATTTATGACGTCAGGTATTTAACCAACTGCCTCTATGGCCTAGTGGGTAAGAGCGTGACACTTTTTTAATAATTTTCATACTGTGCGTGAGGTCGGAGGTTCGAATCCCGGACGTGGCATTATAGTAGGAGGAGTTTTCAGGCAACTGGCAAGTTTTTCTCCGCCGAAATATGCCATATATTGTAAATTTATTTAGAATTAGTCCCGGTGGTGAAGCAGTAAATTACAGACCATATGCGTCTCCCTCATTTGAGGTAGCTAAGCCACGTAAAATAATTGCCATTTCGGTTATTATTATTATTTACAGAAGTAAGTTAAGAAAACAAGGAGGTAATAGAGTTAGCAGTCTTTTCAACAGTTCTATCGGGGATTTATAATCTTGAAGGGTCTGCGTAGAGCATTTCCATTAAAACACAATTCTAGTGATAGATTTTAGTTAAGAAAGTCTAGTTAAGAATCAGAACTTTCATTACGAAATACTATTCGTGACTTGTAAAAGTTAAATAGTACGCGTGCTCGTCGCGTCCTTCACGCGATAGTTCGGCAGTCAGATGACCGGATGATGATTGATGTTTTACGGCCACTTTTGTGCACACGATAGGCTAAATGGGCGAAGTGAAAGATGAAACACCCTTCAGATATGGCCACGGCGAGGTTCGAACTCGGGTGGTAGTGATCTGTGATCCAACGCCCTACCAGTTAGAGCATGGAGGCGCCACCTGTTAGAAGTGTTGGTAAGAGTATTGAGGAAATCTTTAAAATCAATTTTAGTATTTATCATTGTAATTATCACCCATTTCGATCGTTGTATAGACTTTCTAATCGCTCAAATCTTTGTATGGATTGAGATAATATATATATATATATATATATATATATATATAGTGGTCTAATCGCTCACCCAGAATTTATTTAAAATTTAGATGTTAAATTGTGACATCTGAACCATGCTGAAGACAATTTAGCAGATTAAATGAGTCACACAAACTTTAGCTTCCATAATCACCATTTTACGTTAACATAAATCATCTGGCATAATTACATATGACTGATTAATCAGCTAAACATATGTAATTATGATGAGCAGTGCTGAAATTAAAAAGACATCTTCAAGGCTCTACGGTCCTTTGATTTCCCGAATGCTTGCTGGGATGCAATACAAAATCCGTCCAATGTGGACCCTCAAGCTTGATGATAGAGCAATTGCGTTCAAACGGGAACTGGATAATCTGCTCCTTCCGATGCGAGTTTTAAGGCAATTTTGCGCAGAAAAACCACGTTCCACATCATCAGTATACACAGGAAACACAACAGCTAAACTTGCCAGGATGATTAAGTTGGGAAATTCAGCGGCGTGACTGCAATGCAATTATCGCCTTCTCAAATGAACTTATTTCCAATTTACATGTACATACATATCTAACAATAAATGTAACACAATGATAATAAAATGCTAAGAGAATGTAACACGGATTCTTAGCGGTCTTAATTTATTGAAGTAAACTTTAGCCTCCACCACACGTCATTTGCGTCTGTGTGCTATTACCAAAGGGCTATTTTTCAGTGTGAACAAAGAAAAGCATGCCAATAGGTTTATACGTGGGTCATTATCAACAGTTATTTAATAAATAAATATCATCACTTTGATTGCCATTAATCGGTGGTAATTTCGAGAAACCAAACTCGGATAAACATAACCATATGGCGACGTATGGGTCACAAAAACAAGAGACGTACATGGCTATCACGTGGTATCTTTTTTAATAGGACAATTTGTAAATAGCTGCGGCAAATCTCTAATATATATATATATATATATATATATATATATATATATATATATATATATATATATATATATATATATATATATATATATATATATATATATATAACTGTAATACCTAACAAATATCCATAGAACATTACAATATATTGTTTTACGGATCATCGAACTATTCCATTAATAATTTACCTAGTCCAGTAATTAATTACCTGTCAGTTGTTCATCACTAAAATTATACGTTCTCTTCCAAAAACTATCTTTCTCTTTGCCCTCATCTTGTTCGACAGGTGTCTCTGGTTGTTGGCCCTCATCGTCAGACATTTTGTCCTACAATTCAAAAGGATATCATTATCAGTGTGTCATTAATTTCCATCCTTTGGAAAGCAGTGTATATTTTTATTACTCCAGTTTTCGTCCGGCAGTGTATATCAGTGTTATAGTTATACTTCAAATTAATGGGAGCTTGTAGGGTGCCAACGTTATCAAAATCAAGAGCCTCACATATAAAGTGGGAGCAATTAATACAGGTTTGTATTATTTGTAACAGAAGTCTTCGGTCCCGTAGAGTTAAAACCAACAGTAAATGTGGGGACTGTTTAAGTAAATTTAGACAATGCATATTATTCTTAGCTCCAGTCTTTTCTCCGACAGTATATCTTACGGGGTTCCCATCTTAGATAACTCAACCAGCCAAATAATGTACGCCTACACAGTTAGTTTCGGGAGATTGTTTCAGAAGTTCAGGATCAAGTCAATATTATTTTAGGTAGAAATCCAGAAGCTCTTCTCTACAGTTCCCAGTGATACGCTCTTGTTATTGGTACACTGATTTGTACGTGGTTTATAATAGCTATGCGCCTAACTGCTCATATCCTCCAAAACTTCCGCAATAATACATCCCCGTTCGACGTGAAACCCGTCAGATCAGCAGCCAATGGAAGGATGCGAACCCAAACTAAATAAGCACCGTATCATGAACAATGTGACCTATATATCAAACGTAACAAGGATTTATTTGAACGATGATTATGATGATGATAATAAAAATAGTAATGATAATCACTTATATGGCGCATTTCCGGTCTAATTTCGTCCAATCACGAGTGCCCAAAGCCTGATATGGTTCACTGATCTAAATCTATCGAATTGACGTCAGAACGTTTCGTCTTTGCCGCGACAAATAATCGATTGCAACGACCGCAATTTTGAATGATTTGTTCGCGGCGTGGGACCCGGTATTTATCGGTGATATGCTAATCGATAACAGATCACTATCGATCTATCCATCCTTGTGGCATAACTGCTAACTGTGTACCTTAATCATAATCTGGTCGACCGTCGATTCGATTATCCGTCAAGCAGCGAACGGTCGATACTTCAGGCGATGTTTTTGTTTAGCCCGAGCTCGTGATACTGCGCTAATTACTGCCAAATCCCAAGCCTCTCTAACTCGCCAGTCGCGCTACGCAGTAATCGTATTTCAGTCGAAACTGCTAATTTCCGAAATACGACTGTCGGATTATCAGGTTGTCGGATAGCAATGTCGTAACATTTGTGGGTACGTTTATCCATATTTTTGGGGGATCGAAAATAAAACTCTTAAAGTCGGCCATCGGCAAGTTCATTTATGTTATTTCTTTGGCTGGTGTCATAATATTGGCATGTTCTCAAGACCCACAGAGGGATAGAGTATCAAACATTTTGAGTTACGGTATGTGGAGCTTGAAAAAAGTGATTATAGTCGAATATGTAAAGGTTGAGAGATTTAAGGTATGCGGAAGCTGACGGCGACTGAGGCAAGAGTAGGTTGGAAGGACTGATATATATGCAGGCTGAGGGGAATGAGGCATGTGGAGATTGAGTGGACTGAAGCATGTATATATTGAGTGGACTGATGAATGTGGAGTCTGAGTGATTGAGGGATGTGGCGACTGAGTGGACTGAGTTGAGTGGAGTTAGATAGGACTGGCACATAGGGGAGTTGGGTGGACGTAGGGATGCAGATGAAGAATGGATAGCTGTATGCAGAGGGAGAGTGAACACAGATATGTAGAGATTGAGTGGACTTAGGTATGTAGATGCAATGTGGACTGAATTATGTGGAGATTGGGTATATATTGCAATAGATGTGGACTATGTAGGCTGGGTTGCGTTGTTTATTTTCGGTCCAGGTCACACCTGAGACATATATCTCCCAAACGAAACAAATCCCACAGGCACAGGTTTGCAGGGCAGTGCTCTAGTCCACTCATCATCGTAACGCACTAGGCTGAGGTATGTGGAGGCTGAGAAAGCTTAGGTATGTGCAGGCTGAATGGAATAACGTATGTATATCGACATGGACTGACATACGTAAAGAATGAAGCACGTACAATTCCAGCGGACTAGTCTATGTCGAAGCAAAGTAGATTGAGATATGTGCAAGTTGAGTAGACCGAAGCATGTGGACGGTGAGATATGTTCAAATTGAATCAACGTAATAAGCCGTCGATTTGCAATTCAAACGATGCTACAAATACAACATTAAAAGGTGTATGCCATTATTGATATGACGACTGGAGCTAGTCAAAAACATCGTAAAACAAAGCCATTGATACCACATGAAGTCGAGCCGTGATAGCGCAGTTAGTTTGGGAGTTGAGATGTGTGCTGGGTGGAAACAGGTCTGAGTCAGAGATAATAATATTGTAAAGCGCCTCAGAACAGGGTTACCTGGTTCTGGCGCTATATAAACATGCATTATTATATATTATATGAAGCTAACAAAACATTGGTATAAACACACAGCACCAAAGTTTGTTAGAAATAAATTAGATAAGTCGAAACTTTTAGACAGCTGACTTATTTACAGTTTACTTACTGCTTAAAAGATGGTTTAATCCGAATATAACAGTATTCCTGCACTGATCCCGAATACCAGCTGTCAGGATTATCCGTTTATCAATTCCTGGAGATAATCCCGAACAAATAGCGAGCTCAACGATGCGAGAGCTGTCCTAAATTCCAGATTCTCCTATTTACCCCCGTTCCGGCAATATTCGAACTGTTTATGTCACCTAGAGAGCATTTCGTCCAATTTTCGCAACTTTCTTGTCCGGTCTCCAACGTAAACTGAACCGGGTCGAACAGATTAGTCATTTTTTATTGGATGTAATGGTTATTGAACCGAATAATATCATTTATCACCCGGTAATATCTCGACGCAACACTGGCCAAGGCTTCCAACCGGTATACAGGCAATTTTCCTGAGAATGGCTTATACATAAATTATCCCCTTCGTTTGTGAATTTTAGGCTAGCCATGTTTTGTCTTTAATAAATAATCTATCATTAAACACTTCTACAGTATGTATTTATATATATATATATATATATATATAGTGAAATGTGTTGGTTCATATAAATATATATATATATATATACAATATATATATATATATATATAAATATATATATATATATATATATATATATATATATGTACTGTGTGTGTAGTAAAATCTTCATTTACTCAAGATAAATCTTACCGAATAAAACAAATATTTCGTGGAGGACGATTGTCATACGATCTGGTGCCGACGTGTACTCGGGTGATAGGTAGCCATATTGATTTTTTAAGACCATGTTAATATTATAGGTATTAGACGATTGGTTATAATTTGTTCTGTCTGGACGACTGGAGTTAATCTACTGAAGTGAAGTATATCTGTTATTATTGTTTTACTGAATAGTCGGCAACCCAATGGCACGTATGCCGTAGTAACACATATATGCTTATACAGGCGGTGTTCAGGGCAGAATGCGAAAGTGCCATACACACAGATGTAGCGGACCCCCCCCCACACACACACACACGCACACACACACACCTTTTGTCACTAATGCCATTACATTTATCGCACTAATTCCTATTGTATTCAGCAAACATTAGCCATTACGACCCGTCATACGAGTGCTGTTCGGTCGTACTATTTACACACCGTAACAAATATAAACAAGGCCCATTAATATTAATCTATTGTTACTTCTGTCGTCACGTGAAAATTACTAATACCAGATTTTAGATATGCTCCGCACGTGACTAATTACAAAACACACACACCCACATACACAAAGAAAATGTGCGGTCTTAATAAATTGATGTATGCTATATGCAGATAATCCAAACGATTTGTTTACAGTTGGTATGCCAAATTGTGGCTTTCTTTAACAACGAATCTAATGAGACGAAATTAATAATCAATCAGGCTTATTTATCTGTAGATAAATTAATCTAATAAAAATTAAAATCTATATTTGGTCATATTTCTATTGGTTTCAATAAGCTGTATATGAAAAAAAATATGACGAAGGTGGTGATGATTTTAATAATAATAATAATAACAATAAGAAGAAGAATAAAAATAAAAATACTAATAATTTAACAAACCACTATTACTAACAACGGCGCTGTCTAGCCAAAATCCAATACAGGCTATCTAAAATTATTTTAAAATCTGGAATGGCATCACATGGGCCAAATAAACACTTTAATAACAATTTCTAAGCATTTCAATTTTGTTGGTCATCCAAAGCGGCTACATTAAATTGTAATTCGTGTAATGTTTCTTTGGATTTTCTCGAATAATGAGAGCATCGGATCAGGAAATCGACTGTTTTTCATTAATTTTGCATACTATTTCATCTATACGTAAAAGCTAGTTTGATAGTCGGCTTTAGAAAGAGAATTTATCTACTAATCGTGTGCGCACAAATGCATGCAGACACACGCACACACACAGTGCTAGGGTAGCCAGACGTCCGGCTTTGCGCCGGACTGTACGGCTTTTGAGCCGGTCATCCTCCATCCGGTGCCAGATTAAGCCGGACCTGTTTTGATCTTCACATATTACAACAGGAGCCTAATTTCTCAAAAGAATGTCCAGCCACGTACAGAAAACTCTTAGCCAACAGAAAACTCTTGGATATGGCAAGTAAAGGACAGAAATGCAAGAAATAAACAGTTCATGACAGGCTACCTATGTATTTTTGACTTTTAGAACATTTAATTGGGCTTAAAACTAAATACTGATATTCATTTATTTTACTACTGTGTAATAACAAAATGTATTTTTGTATGTGATCAGTTGGTAGCCTATGACCATGTCCTCCCTTTGGGAACACCATGTCCTCCTTTTTGGGAACACCATGTCCTCCCTTAAAAAGAAAGAAATTGCCGCCCTAACATACATACATCCCAAAACAGCATACTCCCCCCATATAAAAATGCACGAATATCTAAAAAAAAGACAAACCAACAACTGCTTAAATATATGGTTCTTAATGATATGTAAAAGATTTGATGAATAACATAGAAAATTGGCAACCAGTAAGAGCACCATCACAACGAAGGTATAACTTGTTTTATTATCATCAGGATATTAGTTAACATAGACGCTGTTATATGATGAATAAGCTTATTGTCTAGTATTGAAATATGGTCGATGGGGGAAGCTATTTATCACAATCACTAGTGTTAAGATTGTATGTGTATTTTTGTTTTGTTCATCTCAATGCAATAGGATGTTTAACTGTTACACATCGATCAATTATTCTTAGATCAATGTTTGATATCAGGACAACATTGTCTTTATTGTCCATAAAGGCATCCATCATATGTTTTTCAAGGTTAGTTTATGTTTGTGTTTCCACCAGTTTTTCGGTTAGTCTTTTGATGTGGATAAACTATCATCCTGGCTGCAGATAACTTTGTTATTGATTGATTCAGTGATTAGTTTAATTAGTGATCAATTACTGTGGATTAAGGTACCGCCGGTATGCGGATGGCCACCGACCTCCACCATCGGGGTTCAAACGCCAGCCTGGCTATGTGTGAAGGATATTTCATTTTGTGCTTCGTGTCAGCACTTTTGGATGACACCCGGCTCTTTAGTCCACCACAAAAATGGCCCCGTAAAATAGCAACAGCAACATATACAGCATTGCTCTATGCCCATCTATCTCTTTCACTATGTGTATGTGTAACATGTCATTCTCTCTCTCTCTCTCTCTCTCTCTCTCTCTCTCTCTCTCTCTCTCTCTCTCTCTCTCTCTCTCTCTCTCTCTCTCTCTCTCTCTCTCTCTCTCTCTCTCTCTCTCTCTGTGTCTGTGTGTGTGTCCTTTCTGTACAAATAATGAGATTAAATGTAATATTGATTATGTTCATACTGATGACAATAATAATAATACTAATAATAATAATAATAATAATCATAATATAATAATAATTATTATTATTATAAGGTAGATTTAATCAAGTGTCCTTACTAATAGAGCCATTCAAATGTGATATACAATGATACCCAAATATGCTATATCTAGAATTTCGATATTATTTACCTGGGAAAGCATTATTGAACAAGTTAGTCTTCTAGAACATATTTGATCTTTTGATGAAATAGCACATTTGTAGATTCTTTTCCGGCAACCTGTTCCAGAACTGCCACTTTATTTCTGTCAAGACATATATCTATAACCACTGCCCTTTTAAATCACAGTTTGTGCGTAAGGGGGGGGGGGGTTCAATGCCCCATCCTGGGCAGGGTTGAAAACAAAACGCAGGGTAATTTTATAAGTTCACAAGAACATATATTGACTGCTTTTTTAATTACAGTTACTAAACATGTTAATAATATTTCCCTAATGCTCGCCAAATTGCTATTAATCGCTGTTCAATCAGCTTTTATTATACCGATCCAAGCAATTTTTTAATATATTTTATTATCATTCGAAACAGTACAGACAGGGGCGTATCCACTTAGGATGGCAATGTTTTATATCCTGAACTGATCACTATCATCACAGGATCTATAGAATTCAACTGCCCAACTGGTGATCCGTACTCGTAAACGAGACCATATATCACAGGTCTTGAACTCCCCGTATTAGCTTCCAGTCCTATACAGGTCGCAGAATAAGACAATTGCGTTGGCGTACAAGGAATTTCGTGGGACGGGCCCTCAAACCTTTGAGGAACGTTTTCTTGCCCATCAGCCAACAAGTTCTCTGAGGTCTGAGTCTCAATCAATCTAAGTGCACCAAAAACGCGTGGTTCGACATACGGTAATAGGTGTGTCATAAAAAGGCTGCTGTGACCCCGTGGAAAATATTCCACTGACCACCTGGAACTGTAAGACAACTGATACCTTTAAGAAGGAGGTAAAAACTACATTTTTATATCGCCTTATCTCATGTAAATACGATATGTTTTTAGTTGTGTATGTTAAAAAATCCATTTACGCGAAGCTATTAATCGAAGTCAAAGATGAAACTCCCTTCAGATATGCCCACGCCGAGATTCGAACTCACGTGGTAGTGATCTGTGGTCCAACGCGCTACTAACTAAACTACGGAAGGGCCACGTGCCTAGAATAATCTTCTTAGGTATTATATAAGGCATTTTACAAAATTCGAATATTATCATCATCATCATGATCATCATCAATAGCATCATCGTCATCATCTTTTACTTCCTTAGCAGCTTAAATATGATAATTTCAGATAAATGCGACGCAACCGAATCGGATAAACTTACCTTGTACCGAATGCGAACTTCCATCTTAGATAATGTTCTATTATTTATAAACAATATTTAGGCTCTGTCCAACAACTAATTAATTAATCAATTATGTCCACTTTTATAAGTTAACAGTGTTATGCCGCTGTCTGTTTGCTCTTCATTCCATTGTTTACGTTAAGAAGTCATGGATCAAATTGTTGAATTTTACACCTTCATCAAGATCGTACGGTGTGATAATCCGTGACAAAGAAAGTCAAGTTAGTGTCTGATATTTCAGGTTGGTTGATTTGTTTTTATTAGGATAACAATGGCAACAGACTTTGTGGATTGGTTATCGATTACAGTTTGAAATGTGAATTATTAATGATATAGAGCCGTTAGGGCCATTAGACCAACACTGGCACGAAAATTTGGCATAAAAAGAAATCACGGATTTAATTATTCACACATACACACACAAGACACAGACACACGCGCGTGCGCAACACACACACGCACAGGGACTGGTAAGACATTACACATGTCTCAGCAAGAAAAGTCGCCACTCTGGATTCAGTCCCCTGAAGAAACGTCCAGAGTTTGAATTCACGGTTCGAGATTCTCTGTGCTTGTGCCTTATTATACACAGCTAAAACACACACACATACACACACACTTACGCACGCATACACACGCATGCAGGAGCGCTCGCAGACATGAATTCACGCCAACAGACACGTACTATATTCTAGTGATGCTCTCTTATTAGTTGTTATGTTAAATGATAATAACGATCAACATATACATGAAGTATAACTTTATTAATAATTACTACATACATACATAATTTAGTTTTCATTATGTATATTGAACAATGATAAACATCATCAATCGTAAAAATTAACATAACAACGGTTAATCCCTAAATCATTTTAATAATTGATTGTGCTGAAGGTTGTCCACTTCGTTTCTAATCAGGTAATCAATGCCATACACTAGACTTATTATACAGTCAACATCACGACTATATCTAAATGTAATGGTCGCTTTAAGTCTTAGAGTTGATGGTAGAACTGAGACAATGGACCACCAGAGATTGTTGTGCTTTGTTTATAACTGATTTTGATATATATATATATATATATATATATATATATATATATATATATATATATATATATATGTTCAATATATCAAGTAGTCGAGCGACTCAGCGTGTAAATATATCTGTGTAAAAACTGAAGTAGGGACTTTTTTATATCAAGTTCAAGTTACCGATCACGAATTATTTTTTTAGGTGTCCCGGCGTGATTTCATAGAAAGATATAAGACCATACGCAATTTATCAATATCCGGTTATTCTGCATCGGTTGGTATTACACGTGTAGAATCGGATTTTTGAAAGACCCAGTAATGCGTCACCCAATCGGATCCTCTTTGTAGACAATCAATCAATCAATCAATCAATCAATCAATTCGTAAAAAAACCCGCCTATAAAGGTCTAATAATTAGTTTGAGATCAGGTATTGAACCTGCAATCTTTCCTTAAGTGAACCATGATATGATAGTTTGCAATTATGTTACTGTCTGTCAGCTATAAATATTGGACTGATCTATTTATGACCACGTCCAGATTCGTGTTTATATATAACATCCTTGAAATCGTGTCAGTTGTAATAAAAACGAGAAAAGAAACATCCTTCAAATATAGCCTGACCAGGATTTGATGATGATGATGATTGATGTTTTACGGCCACTTTTGTGCAAATGTTAAGCTAAACGGGCCGAGCGACCTCCAAAGGTAATGAAGCGAAGTCAAAGATGAAACACCCTTCAGATATGCCCACGCCGAGATTCGAACTCAGGTGGTAGTGATCTGTGGTCCGACGCGCTACCAGTTAAACCAAGGAGGCACCCTGACCGGGATTTGAATCCCAGTGCTAGAGGTATGTGGTCACCCTCGATACAATGGTCAATGGTCACGGAAATGTTCCAGTATTGGAAGTCGACTCCAGTGCCTTACTTAGTCACCGTTACTCATTAAAAAATTACGGTGCTTATAAAATGGCTGTTATTTTGTGTTGTTGTTGTTAGTGTAGTTGTTGTTTTGAGTTATTTACCTTCGGCATTGATTAGACTCGGGACGTATGGCCGACCGAGGGTCAACTCCCCGAGGAAACAAATCCCCCAAACAGGGGTATGATCCAGATCCAAAGCCACAAACAGGAGGTTAACAACATACTGTCCTAACCTTGACCAGAAAATCACGAGAAAAGGTCACGATAATTTGTTTTTCAACCCGGATATCGCAGAAAAGCGGACAACGATGGAGGGGGGGGGAGGGGTGAATGAGTAAACAAATGCTGTAATGGTTGCTTCTATCAGCATTGTAATAAATTAATAACCTTTAGGTAGGTCTATTTGTCGTTTGAAAGTTATTTCATTCACAATACATACATAAGCGTGATAGAGTGGTACACAACAATAATAAATTGGTAAAAAGATCTTTGATAAGGAGTGTGGGGGTAAATTTCAGGAACAAAAACCTGTGAAATGCGGGAATATTTTGGATTCAATTTTGACCATGGGAGTTACCAGCTACTTGGAATAGTCCCCCTCCCCCTTAGGGACCATTGCCGTATCATACCGTCCTATCCCCAATTATGTTTAATTATTCATCAGTCAAACGAAAAATCACTCGCAAGAACATTATACCTTGATTTTACCTCAGCATTCAACATAATTAAAACAGAGGCTGTCATTCAATATTAGCATATACCGGTACTCAATGCTTTCTCATTGACAGAAAATATGGTGTAAATGTAAGTATTTTCCTGCTTGAATTCATTACCATCAATAAGCCTACTGGTTCTCTATTCAAGGATGTATTATCATAGCAATTATATTCAAATTTTCAAAACCTTCTTGTGATAATTGCCGTTGTAATTGGTGATAAGTTATCTAGGTGTTATCACTATAATAAAGTAGTTACTTAAGTCTTTACGTGCTAACGACACAAATCGTCTCTATGACCTTGTGGGCAAGAGCGTGGGACTTTCTTGTTCATGTTGTACGGGAAGTTGGAGGTTCGAATCTGGGGAAATATAGAAGGAGGAGTCTTTTTATTCAACCAAGCAACTGACGAGTTTTCCCTGCTGAATATGCCATATATTGTAAATTCTAAATTTGTTTATAATTAATCCCCTTGGTGAAGCGGTAAATTACAGACCATAGCCCGTGCGTGTTCCTCATTTCAGGCAGCAAAGCCGCGTAAAATAACTGCCATTTAGCCTATGATGGGTTATTAGAAATTGTAAATTTACTGCATTTCCTTGGTGGAACTTTATATCAAACAAATCAGACGAGAAATGCCAAAATATGCAAACAATAATGGAGTTAGGTGTATTAACCGTAACTAATCCAAATACGTTTTACAGTAAAATAGCTTGTTCCAAAAAATATAGCACAATTTAAAAATAGCCTACCAAGTTTTTTGTTTCATTCTTACATGTAAAAGGTAAGTTGTATTTCTCCATAGAATCCACCGTTTCAGCAATATACATTTTTGAAAAATCGTTTTCCATGTAACTTCTGTTCTAACAAGGCACTATTTATAAAATATTTTAAAAATATGTTTTATATTTGATCATTGCTGCGTGTGTTGCAAATTGTTTGTCTTTGAGAAAATATTAAATATTAGTGTATCATTGGCTGTTGGCAGTTTGTTGTTGTTATTGTAGTGTTACAATGAATTAACGAAGAGAGAATACACGGACGTGTTGAACGCTATTATGTAAACCAAATTACTGGATAGGTAGGTCTGCATTCTACACAAAAGAGTAAATTATGACACTCATGTTATCGGCTGATGTCTAAGAAACGATATCGTTGAGCAGACGACAGCAAATAGCTGTTTGATTTTGAGCAGCATTTTAGCCGATTAAATGTTTCATTGGTTGACTTTTAACGCATAATTTGTGTGATTGATCAGTTCTAATATATTTGGTACGTTTGGTGTATGATCTTTGATGAGTTTAATAATCATGTCTGGGAACGCCACAGCAGGCTTTGATAAACTGATCAGTGAACTTGGTAGGTAATTCATACTAATTCAGTAATTGCCAATTCGGGTTAATAATAATATCATATGTAAATTTTTAAAATATTATTGTCATTAAAAGTTTTATATTATCATATATTGTCATATCTGTGCTGTCTTACTTCGGATCAGAATATGAAATCCAGCAGTATATCAAAGAGATTGACAAGGAAAACCAAACCATCCACTGTAAGTTAATACTGATATATCCGTCTATTTGACTCTATACTACTATAGATCTACTACTACTAGTCTAGATCTAATGGCTGTTATATATATATATATATATATATATATATATATATATATGTACTAGTAGTAGGCCTATACAATTGTTATAATGATATGACTTTAAGAAATACAGATACAAAATTAAAAAATAATTGCTATCTATTTTACTTATACAGTGTTTGCTCAAATGTCAAGGTTCATATCATTGTAGACATAGAAGAATGTACTGAAAAGCTTCAGCAAGAACTTGTTTCAGAACAAAACATGACGCCTTACCTGGATCAAAGTGTAAAAGCTTATCATAAGTTATACACATGCAACAGAGATATGATCAACAAGTAATCCGCCTTTTTATTTAAAGCTATATTTCTTAAAGTTGGTACTATTAATAAAATTAACTGTCTTTGGTACATTCAGTTAATGTTTCATTCATACATATTTACATAAACAAATGGCTTTATAATAGTTTAGCATAAACCTTTTCAGTATAAAAAGAGGACTGGAAAATTTTAAGATTGAAGAGGAGACCTTATGTCATGTACTTGAAGAAAATTTAAAAATTGATGACAGTGATCAGTGAGTATATATATATATATATATATATATATATATGTGTGTGTGTGTGTGTGTGTGTGAGTGTGTGTGTGTGACAATATAATACTATGTTTATTAATACAGTATCATCAAGTAAAAAGCTGTATAGTTGATACTGAACCACAAATTTTAATAGGAACAAACTTTTCTCAAAATTCATATCTTTAATCACACACTCTTGTCTTAATACAGTATATGACTGAACAACAGGGTTTCCACGCATCCTGGAAAACCTGGAAAATAACAAATTAATTTTTTAGGTCTTGGAAATGTCCTTGAATTCGACAAAATCAGGAAATGTCCTTGAAATGACCTGGAAAATATATTACCTGTGAAAACATTTTGAACAAACAAGTTTCACATCCATTTTATCCCTTTACATATCATATAAATCATCATGTGATCAGAGGGCTGGTATGCAGATTAAAGGAAATTGTCAATATGAAGTATTATTATTATTTTATTATACCTTTTCACTATATATGGTTAACAACTAAAGGTAGTGGAGAGTTTCTTTGTTCTTGTCTAAGGAAGGATCATGAGGCAGTACTTCAACGTTATCAGCTGAAATTGGAGGATTACAAAGAATGTTATGAAAAACTTCCTCTTGCTAAGAAACTGGCTGAGTCATTAAAACTGAAAGAAGAATTATTGTTCGAATATGAAGAGAAGATCAAAGAACTCGAATGTTTGAAACAGGAAAAGCAGATATTAGAATGTATGTTCCTTGTACATTGTTTAGAATAATATTTTTGTGAATATAATTATTATTCATTTCACTTATTTGATGGTCATTATCTCTCCCACAGCCCAGTTCAAGCCTTGTACAGGATGGATTGAGTTCGTTCTCAAGTTGTATCCTTAATATTTTTCCTGTTAAAGATGTCAGCAGCGATCTATTATTTTATTCATTTACTTTAGATAAAATCTTATAAGTAAGAAAACAAATAATGTTGTTGTTGTTGTTGTCACAGCTGCTCATGAGGTGTTATGTCTAAACTTTGTTTCTTTTGAAAGGTAACAGGAAATTAATTTCTATTACACCAATATGGAGACATTATGGTATTTAGCTAGTTTTAGTGCACCTCTTAGATTAGAAGCTTTGAAGCTGGAGAAACAATCATTAGAACTGGAAGAACAATGTTGCATTCTACAGGAAGAAATAAAACATAAACAAAAAGATAAACTACAACAAGAGGTTTAGTTATTATTACTTGTTTTATTTCTTCTTTTTATTTTCACCAATGTCTGGGCATTTCATTTCTTTCTCTGTCTGTCTCTCTCTCTTTGTATGTATCTCTCTCTGTCTGCCTGTCTCCCCTCCCCCCCCTCTGTCTCTCTCTCTCTCTCTCTCTCTCTCTCTGTCAGCATGTCAACCAATGCTTCCTACCAGACCACTTCTGATTTTATTAATATTTTTTGTTTATCAACTGCCATGTATATGATGAGATCAGGTACAACTTTTAGCTTTTACTAATAAATATTTTCAGAGTTACACCACTTTGAAGTGGTATGGGGTACCTCTAATTATGCTGCTTTTGAAATTGCGCCTAATTTTTAACCAATTTTTAAAGTCATTAAAGTTGGTTTTTTCTACCAACTTTGCAAATCAATATCTTCTGAACTATGATACTTACCAATGTTCTTACTATACAATTTCAATCTCTCTACTCTAGAGCAATAATAAAATGCATGGCAAGCACACACGTATAACTTGTTCTCAAAATTTAAATACAGAAATCTGAAGAAATTATGTTTTCATATCCATCTATCTATAGGATGCCAATATAATGCACGAGAGAGAAGAAGGGAGAAATACTGAAGAAACAGAGGAGAGTCAAATTGAAGCTGAACAACCAGAAAAAGAAGATGAAATAAGAAAAGGAAAAGAACAGGAAATAATAGAACAAGAATGCCAAAGAACAGAACAAATTGAACAAACAGAAAAAGGAACGGAAAAAGAAAAGGAGAGAATACAGCATGAAATACAGAGAATAGAGCAAGAAAATGAACAACTAATAAGAGTACAAAACAATAAAAAACAAGAACCTGATAATGTACAACAAGTCGCAAAGAGGTAATAATTATTATATTATACTGTAATACTGTGTTACAGTCAGAATCCATTAATCCGGCAAGGTTTGTCAAATGATGATAATATGTCGAATAAACAAGAATGTCGGACTGCCGAGTCTGTGACATTTTTAGGTCAAAAAATAATACCCAGCATCCATTGGAACCACAATGACGCTTATAATCTGGTGTTGTATTTGTTTATTTGATCATTTTGATGTTAGTTAATTACAGACATTATAAAAAAATACTCGTGTCACTTAGTCCATCAGATTAACTCGTGATCTGCTCATTGAAAAGATCACACATTTGTGTTTGAATTTACCCATGAATGATTATGATTGGCTATGGGCAATGGAAGCATCGTGTATTGGTGTGTATGGTGAAGGACAATTATAATTGGTTACAATATAGCAATTATCATGTGTGGGCAGGTTAATTAATCATTACTACAACATGTCATTGTGTCTTGCATGACTGAACTAGTGGAAATATTTGGCAACATTTTCGTGTTGTCGGATTATCGAGGTCATTTTACATCAAAATGTCACATTGTGTTGATGAAATGAAGTGTCAGAGTCGGAACGCGAAACACAATTTTGTCGTATTAAAGTCATTTACAATGGAGATAAATCCATCACAGGCAATAATATGTTGGAAGGTGAATTTGTCAGATAAATGATGTCCGGATTAATGGATTCTGACTGTATATGTAAAATGATAGGAGTACAGTCATTTCTGGTCTGAGATGATAGTTGGACTGTTGTGTGACCTTACAACAAATATATTGGTATTTATGTCTTATATAATGTCAATTTACAACTAAGTTAGTATAGAGATTGTTTACCCCTTGTATACTGATCTGTTGTAACAAGCCTTTTTATTTGTCACTATGCGTAATAGCATAATTTGCTATTGCTATGGCATATTAGTATATCTGAGGTAGTTGGAGGGGGATGTTAATTAATGTAATAAAATTTATTTTGTAATGGTATTTAGCCTAGTTATAGGTTCAACCTTTGTGTTAATGTAACCAGAAAAAAGAGAGATTTAGCTGTAACATGTAAGCACAACCATATTCACAGATCATATACCATACATTCAAATAGCTTTTTCAATAATATCACTAGAAAGGTATTTCTACCCTATGGGTAAATACCCAGTAATTATCAGGGTAATTACTGTGCATGTTAGAGTAGGGGTGCCTCCATGGCCTAACTGATAGCCATAGATTTATAGCATCTGGATTCAAACCCTGCTCAGGCTATGTCAGCAAGGGGTTTCATCTTTCACCTTGCCAGATTACCTTTCGAGGTCACTCAGCCCATTTTAGTCTATGTTGTGCACAGCAACATTTATATTTTTACTGTGCATGGTAAACCTGTCAACTCAGCCTTGCAGTGTAAAAATCCATGTTGTAAATAGAACACATGTTTTAGATGAATTGCTGTACTACAGGCTGAAAAGCTGAAATGTTACTCAGAATAAAATTAAAATACCAGTTAGCCTAACTCGAAGCTGGATATCACAGATTAAGTGCATTTTAGCGTGACCCAGTACTAACAAAAATTGAATGAATTTAATACAAGTTTGAAAACAAACAGGATAATCTGATGGGGATTGAGATATTTGTTTTGACACTACTGAGTTATTAAAAAGGACAGTAGATTATGGTCATCATTATCATCTTCAAATACAATTGTGGTTTAAGGGTTAGGATATAATAGGGAACCTACCTGCGCGAAAACCTTTTGATAGATGACGCTATGATATATTGATTGATTCCAGAGTGTAGATCCTTGTATGTGGACATTGCTGGCATAGACATCATTTTCTCTCCTTCATTGGATGTCCCAGCAGCAGCATTGTCCTCGTAGAAACTGAGTCTCTTAAAACAATGATATTCTTCTAGATGTACCACCCAATTTATTATGTTCAGAAAATAAATAATACTGGCATACGTGCATACGAAGCCGTGACTCAATCATACATAAGATGTAAATCATAACCATTAATATTGGTTAATATGTGCTTTTCCCTGAACAATATTCTTGTATATTTATTTTTATTCAAACTCCAGCATGTGCTCTTCAGGATATGTAGGATTCTTAACCAACATTTAAGGTAACTCGCACACAAGTAAATTATATTAGGACCCAGGCTCCATGCAGAATTGAGTTTGTTTATCAATAGGTACCATGCATGTAGGGCTACATATTCTTATTATAACATATTATTAATTAATATTAGCAAGTAGAGTCTAATACTCAACTCGATATCTCACACTGAGATCAAGCCGATTTCAGCCTACATGGCCCGACCATGTTAAAATATATGGGTCACAGAACCATGAGCATTATTTACAACCCGGAGGAGGGTACCCTTCTCACCTATCTATAAGTTTCGAATTTGCATTTATTTTGATGCCACAGTCAAAAAAATACAGACGAATCGAGAGAATAAAAAGCCGATAATGGTGTTCTGGAACTGATCTGTTACTATGGGCGCCGCACAAGTAGGACACTGCTGCCTCGTGGATTAGTTCCAGAGTACCTCATTAGTTCAGCCATAAATGGATGGCTCTAGTTTATTATCCAATTGCAATTTCTTGGGCTTCTGTCTAAAACTGATCTGGTTTTTAGCTGCTTTGTCATTTTCCTTCATCATGGTGTTTTGATGGCACAGTGGTTGGAACAATGGACTGCAAATCTTCAGGCTGTGAGTTTGAATCAAGCTCACATCTGTTTTTGTGGGACTTGTTTCAGAAGGCCCCTCAGTTATATGTGATCAGTGCCAAAGCTAAGCAATCCAAATACCGGGTAATTTTCTTTCACCTGTACGATACCAAAAAAGGAGTTATTGCAGGAACTACTATGTTCTTCAGAGTTATCAATGTCTTCTATGAGCTGCAGGAATAACCAGTCATTATTCAAATACATTAACTATGTAATTTTTATGTTGTCCTACAAACTATAACATTTATAATAGTAAACAAAATACTGTGTAAAAACCAGCCTAGACGTGAAAATGTATAGAAGCTAATGAATATTCTTCAGATTTAAAACTGCAACATTTAATATTTGTGAATATACAGCATACAGGTATGTGAATTTTTGCTGTAAGGTGCTATAGGTGGAATTGCATAAATGGGCAATGCATGGTTACCTAAAGTGGTATATTGGATACCATATTAAACTTATTGAGCATTCATGAAATGTGCGTAATAGCAGACATTATGTGTTTTTTTGTCAGTATAACTGAGTTAATTATATTTTCAGATTTGGAACATCATACAGTACAGGGGTATGTATTTGGTGCATGATAGTATGTATTTATGATTTGGCCTATTTGCTTCCTAGATATTTCAACAGAAAATGTTAATCTTTTTAGTTTATGAATAAAAGTCAAATTATCAATTAATTTATGAAGATACAATAATTATGTACGTATTTCATTTGGACAACAGTTAATTGTCATGAATTTCAAAATAGAACAGAAACATTTATGGTTCTATGAATTTTATGTACTCACACGAACATGACTTTGGGTGTGATGGACAGCAAACTCTTAATAAGGTAAGCATTTATTTGTATTTAATCACATCGCTTTTGCTATATATAGGCAATACCACATTACTCTAGTAGTAATATGTCTGTGCTACCAACACAGCAGTTTAGCACCAGCAACCTTAATATAGAGATTCCTAAATTGAGGTATCCTCCGATGAAGACAACTGTTAATCAACCAGCCCAATCCGCTGTTATACAAGCTCCTACCATACAATTAGCTATCCCAAAATATAGTCAGCATGCTGCGAGCTACTCTTGCGAAAAACTGAGACCACAGTTGTTCAAATTACCCCCAAGGACGACACAACCTGGTAAGCGTTGACATCTGCCTGACTTACTGAATGATTGGCTGACTCAAATGCATGTACACCTGCATGCATAAACAATACATTAAATCATTCATCCACTCAATCATTCACTACTTTACTCACTCACCCATCCACCAACCTAAAGGAATTTGTTACTGGATAGATAATTTGTGAATCTTAACATTAAGTCAAGGTGCGAGTAAAAATGTTTAGAAAAGTTCAAACTGGAACATTTTATTTATCATGACTTGAACTTTGCTTTGCAGAACTACTGTTCAAGAATACTATGCCGTCACCTGTTATCTGTAGTACTATAAAGAAGACACAGGTATTTTTATGATGGCTACATTGTTTTTTGTGTCATCATTAATAGACTAGCTAAATAATACCATTACGATAGTCTATATAATGTTTACTTTTCCACTGACTGATTGTCACATAATAGCAATAATATAATATTTTCAATAGTTAGCTCCAGAAACAACAAATACCTCAACAGATGTCGAATTAACTGCTGATAGCATCAACTCACAGACAACAGATGATGTCGTCATGACACCAGCTGATAATGCCGTTACACTGGCTGATGATGTTAAGACACCAAGAAGTGAATGCATTGAAGTTAGTTCCAGGTTAACAGAAATGCCACTTTCCTCAACCGTGGTCCAGACACTACCAAAAACACCCAAAACAGGTTATTATTTATTACTGAATATTACTTTATTAATATTAGTTCTGTTATCCCACTGATAGTGATTGTATAACATAACTAAATACGGTAATTGTTTGGATGTAAATGTGCTAATCCAAATTTATTTTATATGATCATCATTAAGTGTACATCAAATTAACGTACTTAAAACATCGTGGGAAACATTTTCACATTTATTTTTATTGTTAATAATAGTAACAAATCAGGTTTAAACAGTAATAAATATTAAACAGTGAAATTATATTAATTTTGTTTTCAGGATCGGATGTTGATGATATAGAAAGTCAGCTAAAGAAGATTAAAATGCTGACTAAACGGTCTCCTGGCTTTACTTATGGCCCTGGGCCAGTGCTTTATGAAAACAAGAATACAGCCGAAGAGATGGTTAACATCATATATGTTTGTTATTAATATATATATATATATATATATATTACAGTTATTAATACATTCATGATACTATTCGTTGTAAATTACTCTGAACTCATAGTGAAAGCTGAATTTAGTCTTATAATTAACAACTTATATTTATTTAATCTTTATTTTACTGTAGAAAGAAGCAGACAATGCAAATTTGTTTGATTTTTCAAGAGAACAGTTTTTTCAGCCGCATTTTGGGCAATCTCCAGTATCAGTACCGTGTTCTACTTCTGGTGAGATTACAACTTCTCTACATTACTAATATACATTTGAGATGTGGACAAAATGTAAAAGATCACTTAATAAACACAAGCACATTTTTGGTTGCTACCAGTAATAGTAACACACACACATACATATATATATATATATATATATATATATATCAGATACCTGGCATGTATATGAAAAACCTGTATGCTGTACACTGGCATTATGGTATTTTATGTTTTAAGTTTAAAATTTTATTTTTAGTTATATTTTTAAATTAACTGTATTTAAACTGTGTATCTTTAATTTGTATATTCCATAATGTGTTGTCAACATGTTTATCAGGAGAAGTGATTAATCTGTTTATTAACAATAATGATACCAGCGCTTCAAAGGACAATGTTAGTGCATCAAAAGCAGGATTCTTACTCGATACATCAGGTAACATTTGTCGTACCGGTATTACTATTTGTAATCATTCTATCATCTAATATTACACAGAGGGTCTCTCTCTCTCGCTCTCTCTCTCTCTCTGTGCATGTGTGTGATATTAAAACATTTGGCTCAGCTATTTAATATCTCTTCAAACTATTTTCAGTCCAAGGAAACACTTCAATGACAACATTCAATTTTGGTGGTTCTCATGACACAGATAAGTCATCAGACACCCACGCTTGTGTATTAACTTTGTTTGGTGAGAAAGAAACAGATAACAATACAAATATTGATGACCATCATGAAGAGAGCTTCTTTAATTTTGGTAATACTGGTACAGATGATATGCCAGATTTTGGCTCATCAGCATTCTCACTGTTCTAAACCAGTACAAGATTATTTATCTAATAGCAGTGTTGGGTTGTTGTAAAAGTTAGATGTTTCTGTGGTTAACAAAAAGTTGAGGTAAAAGTTACTAAAAAGTCATATATAAATTCACAGAAAAAGCTAGAATTTCCCTTAAAAAGAAAACACCAGATATTTACCATATTTTCAGAAGAAATATCCAAACTACATTAGTATTGGACTTCAAAGTCATTTATGTATTTAATTTATTCTAAGGCTTTATGAATGAATTGTCTTTGAGTGAGTGAGATTTGTTTGGTATCAATTCTAGTCAGACCTTGTATATGTATGTAATATATATGTATATATATACCCAATATAGGCTACTACTACTCCAGGAAAATGATCTAATTCTCAAAGACACTGGGATTTGTGTCTATAGAAATGCCTACAGTTCTTCAATTAAAGTTGCTATTGTATCTGTCTTTCATTTTGGATGAGAGCTTGCACTCTATCAGTCAAAATTCGGATAATTAATCTACATGAGTTACAGGCATTACGATTTTGTTCACATATATGCTGCAATAACCCATTATTCAACATGAAGCACTACACCTTCATGCACAAAAATTATTTATAAGAACTACTCTGATTAACATTGATGGGAGTAAACATTAATATGAATCACTATTGACATCTGTATCTAACAGCATTTACCTACTAAAAGTTTTACACATAGATTAAATATGTTTTTAAACATCTCGGATGTATCATGCAAATATAAACAAACATCACTAAATAATAGTCCTTATTGCAACTTGTCCTGTGGCATTACTCTTCTGATAGTACTAAGTTAAGGTATTCCCTCATGTCACTGATAAGTACATATTATAAAGTTTTCTATTTTTAAGCTACCTAATTATTTATATGATTAAGAATCTGATAGAATAACATTTGTTTTGACAATATATATTTTGTATAATAAGAGCTCGATATAATTCACACTTTCTGATGTACATAGTTTATAATTTATTGCAGTTTGAATTGCATAATGCTGTAATGTTTTATTAGACTACACAATACAAACCACTGATATATATATATATATATATATATATATTTTGGATAGATAAGCTTTATTGTGTACATAAGAGGCATGAGGCCCATGGCACAAAGTACTTGCACAATTGTGTGCATGACAAATAATAGGCGTAAAAACATACAATATCCCAATGACAATTTGTTGAACATGTTAAATTGTTATGAACATCTAGAGCGTGGTAAACATATTTAGACAGATTGATATTTACATAATTGTTATTACATGACATTACATAACAAAATGCATTAAAAGAGTTATCACGAAGGATGCCTGGCAGGAAAGTGGATCTGAGGTGTTGGTACAGAAGACGGATCGAAATCAAATGATATTCATCCTCAATTACACGAATGCCGTTATTTACACAAAACATGCATATTCTTTCATTTATTGCCAATGTGCGTACCTCTAAATCTCTCAATAGATAATTTGTGATTTTTATATCAAAATTTAGCCAAAGCAACTTTATATTTCTTTTGCAAATTTACCGCGTTAGAAGACTGTAGTTCTAGTGAAGATTTGAATTGGCAATATGCCGATAACTTTGACATTGAATTAATTTCAGCAGACCAATTTGCGCGGCGCAATCTCGTAGCTGTATCTATAATATTCAAACATGTCCGAAGTAATTTCTAAACAATATATCTTTAACATTTGATGTCCATGTAACCCTACCTGCGTTGTTACGACTCTTAAGCAAATTATAGTATGAATGTGTATATATACGTTATGATTGGTTACTAAACGGATCCAATACTTCACACATCTAAAAATATAATTAATGGGGGTCTCCCACATTCTCCAAGCACCGCAGCTGAAGGTGTTTGAGATGAAGCCCATAAACCATAATTACAAAACTTTCTGTGAACCCTTTCAATTTCATCTTGAACAATGTATCCCAAAATCTTGCAGCCGTATAATAATATCGGTATCACCAGTTCATCAAATAAGTCAAACAACAATTGAACAGCCAAACCATTGCATTCGCGATTAATAATCTTAATAGTGTATAAAGCTTTATCAGCCTGAGATGCTAATGTTTTTAAAGCTGTAGACCGACAGAGCCTGGAAGAAAATATAATACTAAGATGCTTGTAATGCGTAGTTTCGATAAAAGGTTCATTATTCATGTACACCATTTCATTCATTCTTAGTCGACCACCATTCCTAACAATCATGACATTTGTTTTGGACATATTTATATTGAGGCCATATTTCGAGCAGAACCCACTCATAAAGTAACATATGTACATTCGGCATTAATAAATACACCAGGACGGGCACCAATACACATATTTACAAGCTCATTCAGACAGAAAATGACTCGGCATACAACCTTCACTAGTACCAGTTGTACATTCAAATAGTGCGGTTAAACCATTGGGAGTTATGACTAGTATTTTAATTTGCTATACATATTGATCGAAATACCTATGGATACCTTTATTGATAAGTCTACTATAATTGTAAGTGTGGGGTAGAATCAAAGCATTTCCTGAAGTCGATGAAAGCACAATAAAACCTCCCACCAGCTCTTGACAGATATTTTTGCGCCATAGCCATTAATGTAAATATATGATCAATTGTTGATTTACCCATCTGATATTTATTCAATTTCTTGGCATGTAAAATTTTCAATGAATGCTTATTTCTGTATAGTACTTAAGGCGTCTTTTCCACATGTTTACACGGATCAAGATCATTTGCGCCATATATTAGTGACAATTTAATAGCATCATTTTAACATAGGAAGATGACATTCCTGCTACGAAGAGAATTTGATCAAATACAGCAGTCTAGCAGCGACACAATTAGGGCTTCTCATCATCTGACACATGTAATAGTGCGCCTGCTGCTTTAACCGACCTGATAGCCACGTGTGACATCTAATCCGTAGGTCACTTCCATCGTCGTCTAACTGGTAGCGCGTTAGATCACAGATCACTACCACCTGTGTTCGAATCTCTAGGCATATCTGAAGGGTGTTTCGTCTTTGACTTCGCTTCATTACCTTTGGAGGAAACTAGACCCATTTAGCCTACATTGTGCACAAAAGTGGCCGTAAAACATCAATGATCAACTACACCATAGATTAAGTATTTCCCGCACCGCCTTATTCCGTTGAATACAACAAGAAGCAAAACTATTAAAAGAACAGCAGTTTCTAGAAAATAATTTACGCAAAATATCTGTTTGGAGACCACTAAAATTACCAATTAGTTTGTAGACAGACCCATTACAAATTGCTAACTTAGACACACAGTCATCAATGTCAGTGAGCTTATTATTTACCACACGTCAGAGATGTTTCACTTTATCTGACCATAATATTAAACTAGTATCAAGTATGATATGTTCATTCTGAAAATTCTGATCAAATGGAAAGCCTTTTATTAAGAGCTCGAATGTTGCAGCTGATCAACGTGAGATCATTGGCGTATCCCATAACGTCTACATAATAATTACTTATATGGCATCCAAGGTCAATTTTTTTAAATATTATTATTACATCATCTAGCCTATATATACAATAAAAAGAATTGGCGATAGAACACCCAATTCTTGCTTCACACCATTTTGAGTACTGAAATAGCGTGATTTACTTGAATTTCATGAGACGTAACTATCAACCAGAAATGAATATTAATCAAAGTAAATTTCTCTGAAACAATAATGCAAACAATTCTCCATGATGCACTTTATCAAACGCTTTACTGGCATCTAGTAAATATCACTGCTTTTACATATACAATAATTAACTCTTCAAATAAACAGCCTTACCTAAAGTAGTCATATGGTCTAGCTTAAAGCCAAACAAAATCTGATGTGTATAAATATTCTGAGAGCTGGTAGAGGAAAGAATTTTTCGGATGTTTAGGGGTTGAAATAATTGTGGAGAACAATAAATCATTTGTAGTGTAACCATGTGAAATCCTAGCATTTAGCAATAAACACGGCGTTTATGACTGCCACTGATCAGAGAATCTGAATCCAAACCAATATTGCTATCGCCTTCGGCAGTTTTCAGCTTTTGAATACATTAATCACAGTGGAATGTAATAATTTAAACTTTATGATGATGATGATAACAATAATAATAATAATAATAATGTATATTTAATAACCCCTTACTAGCAGGAGCTATCCAAAGGCGCTGTACAAATAATATGTAATATAATAATACCCCAACTTTAGCGTTCTTGTCATTATGCATAGCTGGTTTCAGAATAGAAGATGTGTAACTAAGTTACGTAACAGTAGGAACTTCTGAATAAAGTTTCATATTTAGAAACAAAAACTTAGCTATTTCAGCCTAACCACATCCCTCGTCAACTGTGGCAGGAATATTGAGGCTGCATGCAATTGTTAAGTTTCTTTCACTCTCGCCAGAATTCTGTACTCTTTGATATAGATTCGGATAGATTTGGTTTCTTTAAGGAGAATTCATCCTTTTTGGTGACCTTAAAGCATATACTGATACCGGTGTCTTGACATTTTCATATATTTGACCTGTGTTCGACTTGTCACGTTCTAACCAGATCCAATGCCAAAACACAGAGTGGTCCCTTTGAGACTTAATTTTGTTTTTCCAACCGGGAAGGGCATTAGAAAATTTTCATTTACTTGGAATACTAGTATTCCCTGATTGAATTCAGCTGCTAGTAATATATGAGCAAAACTTATCTATCGATATTCTGTGATTGATATCGTGACAAAAACATTGGAGCATGTGACTGTCTCATCGGGGATACAAATATCACACAAAAATATATAACCTGTTTTTAAGTTCAAGCTTATTGGCATCCGTAGGCTTACTCCAAGTACATCTATTAGATAATAGAACTTTGCATTTAGTAATGTCTACATGAAGTATTCAGTTTGCATTTCATAGGTAGCACGTTATGATTAGAAGGATTTACTCAAATCATAATGTATTCGATTATTGCATAAAGTCCGATCAAAACACTGCTAAGTAAAAAATTATCAATACATGAAAATTTATTAAGAGCAATAATTGGTATGTGTTACCACCCTTTGTAGTTCGACTATCCCATGCAACCTGCATATGATTCGTGGTAGTCAATTATCTAAGGTTCTTATAAACTGTAGTGCGCGTTGTCTCTGGCAAAACTGGTATTAAAATCACCACCTAATATGTATGTGTAACAGTTATGTTCATGCAGAGTACTCTCTATTACAATAACAAATTCGCCATAATTGGAGGTAATGTATTTCCAAATCGTTGTCTCATGGTATATATATATATATATATATATATATATATATATATACAGACAACACTAGTCGAATAGTGCATATAAGATTCTGTTACAAAATTACTCCGCATATCTTAGCATGTGACATATTTTGCGATAAATTATTTTTATAAAGAATGGTAACACCGCCAGGTGGCCTACCGTCTGAGATGTCCTTAGTGGCGTCGTTGTCAGCTTTACCTGTGTACAGATAGCTGTCATGAATGTCGCCGAGTCTACCCAGATTTTTATCTAGAAGCCATATCTCCTGGAGACGCATATTAGTTCACAACTAGAGATCGATAGAAAATCGATGATATGATCAGGTGAGCGAGAAATTCCTTCACAGTTTAGAGAAAGGAGACATTAATATAGTCGGATAATAGTGTCTGTGCAGGCAATGCCATCAGGCCAGAAGTCAGCTCTGAGTATCACAGATAACTCATTAGCCATTATCACGACTCTATGTGTTATTTCGATCATAAGCCTTCGCGGGAGACTCGTTCAGATTTCGTCGTCTGAAGTTGAACTTTTCATAGTGCCTGCATAACGTTGTGTTCTTGCGATTGCCTTACACAACAGTAGGTTTATCACTGGGGAAAGTAGGACAAATGCCCACCGGACAAATGCTCACCCGATGTATGCCCACCCGATAAATGCTCACCAACAAACTATTAAACCATTTTTTAGATTTCCATTTTTATAAATTGTATGATAGTTTTTTTGTTGGCTTTAAAATGTTAATACATAATGTCAACATTTTCAAATATTATAATCCCAATATTACCAGTACCACTATTATTTTTGTCAACTGACTTCCAATTAAAGCAATACATTTTCAGTTAAAGCTCTTTACTATTGAAATTTAACCGAAGGTTTTAGAAGCGATGTAAATCAAATGCAATGAACTTGAACAAGAAGTTTAAAATTCTTTTACTTTGAAATTAATAGATTCATTTACTGGAGTCCTGTAATCTTTAGGTTTCTTTATATCATCAATTGCAATCGTTTATATTGTCCTAAATAGTATTCATGATTGCAAGCATATGATGTAATTGAGGGCTTCGTTCATTGCAATCATGATTCGTGATTCAGAATGTAAATAAATGAAAATAATTCATTTAATTTTATCGTTTATTTAATTTTTCATTTATTTCTTTTTTCTTTTATTATTTTTTTCTTGATGGGCATTCCAATCTCTCAGTTTATTGCTGAGCATTTATCGAGTGGGCATTTGTCCGTGCACTATCTCTTGTAGCAGACTCGGAATTTGCCTGTCGTTGTCTCATCAACTTATTACGTTGTTGCGGGGGGGGGGGGGAGTATATTCCATCATCCTTTTCGTACCGTCACAATTAATTTATGGTGGCCGGTAATAAAGTCACAGGCAAAAAGTCACAAAAAGTCACAATTTTGGTTAGGAAAAAAGTCAGGTATTAAAAAACACGTTTGGTTTAATATCTTAAATACAATAAGGTAATCAAACAAAACAGAAAGACACAGGAACAATGCTAACATAATAACTTTTAAAAGGTCAGAAATCGACAGTTAACCTTTTTATTAAAGAAAGACGCAGAAACAATGCTAACATTGTCACATGTTTCTTTTTTCCTGTGACTTTTTTCCCTATGACTTTTCATCTTAACAAATGGATGACATGAAATGAAGGTATTTTATTCAAATATAATTAACAGAATATCGTCATTGCTATAATTATCTTTTTTTCCATGCATTGACAATTGCTTGTTATTGCCTTTTCATGATAATAATGTTATTTTAATATATATATATATATATATATATATATATGTGTGTGTGTGTGTGTGTGTGTGTGTGTGTGTGTGTGTGTGTGTGTGTGTGTGTGTGTGTGTGTGTGTGTGTGTGTGTGTGTGTGTGTGTGTGAAATGCATGTTACACGTACAGACACACACACATAGGCTGATGCGCTCGTCCATTACATGCTGACTGACTCTTCACATTTTACCCTGATATACAGAACTATCTATTGGCTTTGGTGCTAGCGGCATTCGTAGGATATAATATTTATAGCTGCTTGTTAATTATAATCTATAGGAACATAATACACAAAATCCCACCACCACTCAACTAAATACTTGTTCATGAAACTATACCAACCTAATGCCGTGGTGTGTCTTCACGCAAACATACGTTTACATGTCAGAAAATCAAACCGGCTGCAGAGAATTCAGTGAATTACGGCCCGTGTTGAATGCGACCCATCTTGATTACGACTCATGTTTAATACAACCCATCTATTATATCATTGTCATATTATGTTGCACAAACCCAAATAGGGCCAATAAGACCAGTGACAATGTAATGTTTTATGTAATAAATATATTTTATAATATTAAAAGTTGCATTTTGTATAATATAAAACTTTTGTTATAATATCTAATATTCTAAACACCAGCTAATTAAGGAACATATTCAGCGCATATCGGCAGTCGTCAACTATACACTCCAGAAGCACCACCCCACTACTATCTCTCCTCACTCCAAAAAAATCTTTAAAAATCCAGATATATATAGGGAATTGTCAGCACCGTCAGCCTTGTTGTCCGATAGACCCTGCATGATCACCTGGTCCAATCAGCGCTGACTTGGCTGAGTGAAGAACAACCCCCACTAAAAACACATTCAGCCCACACCACGAAAACATTAGTAGAGTACAAACCTAACCAAACCCCGCGGCTACGACATCTACACCCGTGCGATCCCAACAACTGGCCGGCCACAAATCCCCAAGGGGCACGGAACGGGTGACCACCATCTTCTTTCGCACATCAATAAATCGGAGATCTATGGTTTCACGCCCATTTGACCTCACAATTGGTCGGCCACAAACCGTTAAGCGGCACGTACGGGCGATCACTAATTCTACATAACATAAATTAATTCGATAACCGGCCATGACTTTCCAACTCGACCGAAATATCCTACTGCATATGGTATTGACTTTGACGAAGCTCATGTAGCTTCCCATATCTCCGTAATGACATTAGAGTGGATGACGCCAGACATCTCATCTTTACCATTGATGCTGAAATGTCACTGCTACAGAAAGCCAAAATGTTCTACGTGCATCTATAGAAGCTATATTCAAGGTGGTTCGATCACCCTTCCCAGCACTACTATAAGATGATGATTGGTGTTTTACGGCCACGTTTGTGCACATGCTAGGCTAAATGGGGGCGAACGATTTCCAAAGGTAATGAAGCGAAGTCAAAGATGAAACACACTTCATATATGCCCGCGCCGAGATTCGAACACGGGTGGTAGTGATCTGTGATCCAACACTCTACGGTTAGACCACGGAGGCGCTGATTTATTATGCGACAGCATATGCACGCATGCTCAGTGATCCAACACGTTGCCGTTAGACCATGGAGGCGAACCTACAACCACTCTAACTGTTTTAATGCCTTTGTGAGAAGTACATGACGCTGAAACCAAGCAGTTACCTCTTGTCATGTGTATAATGAGCCGCCTTCCCAAAGAAGATTATATTGTTGTCATGTAATATATCAATAGTATGGTTGGGCAATTCAGACTCCAGAGATTTGCATTAGATTTCTGGGATGCCATATGTGGAGAGCTCTTCATATCGTATTTCCAGACGTACGTATGTAGAGCGTAGGGGATGTGCTTTTCATTTGGGACAAGTCCTTTGGGGCCGTGTTCAGGAAGAAGCTTGGCAGCATGCGCACACAAATGATGATGTGACATACAAGTTCATTCGCAAAGCGACGGCACTGTGCTATATTTCTACACAGAACATATCCCGGATATATGAACGTCTTGCTCCTAAATTCCTCCTCTGAAACTATCACCAACTTCTTACAAAATGTTAACAAAGTGTTTATCAGCTGTCGGTCCAAACCACCTCTATATGGCTTAGTGGGTAAGAGCGTGGGACTTTCTTACCCATTGTCATGCTGTGTGGGAGGTCGGCGGTTCGAATCCCGGCCGTGGTACTATAGAAGGAGGAGTTTTTCATCCAACCAGGTGACTGGCGAGGTTTTCACCATTGAATATGCCATCTATTGGAAATTCAATTTTTTTTTAGAATTAGTCCCCGTGGTGAAGAAGTAAATTACAGACCATCTGCGTCTCCCTCACTTTAGGTAACTACAAGCAACGTAAAATAACTGCTATTTGGGCCATTATTATTATTATTATTATTATTATTATTATTATTATTATTATTAACCAACACTAATATACAGGGGTCGGACAACAGCAAGGAACATCCCCAGACATGAACCTGTTTATGCTTATTTCTCTCCTGTTTGACGAGTCCTGCGTAGTTACTATGTATATACGTATAGATGTGTTTGGTTTCCGATGACGAGCTAATTAAGTCGTTGCCAACGGGAGGTAAATCTTCAAGAGTCATGTAAACCAAAATTCGAAAACTCTGGACACAATATGAAGACGGCGAGAAGTTAGTACTTCAAGTGTTAAGAGCAGCATCTTGCTTGTATACATTCGGAGTTCTTATGTGTATATAATATAGACGTATATAATGCAAATGTATTTATTTATCTGATGTAAATATGTATATAATGTAAAAATTGTATACAATTTTTTTTAAAGATAAATATGTTTTGTGCATATTATGTTAATGTGTACATAATATTTTAATATGTATATAATGTTAATACGTATATAATGATAATTAATATGTATATCATTTAAATATCTATGTAATGCATATGTATCATAAATAAATGCAAATAAAATGACACCGATGTTTATATTCCGTGTAAAACTGTTCATTAATACTTCCCTACTTAAGTTACGTATGTGAGATATGAGGAAATAATTATAAGTCTCAAATACGTACTCTGATGCTATTACAAAAGCAGGCAATCTGTAATATTGCCAAAGCTAGTTATTTAGACAATACCCATCCATTATTTGTTCAATAAAAGTGTTTGAAATGTTTAGATATTGTAAAATTAAAAATCTTGAATGTATTCTATAAACACCAAAATAACTTGTTACCTAGAAATCTACATTTTTTCTTAACAATAGAAGAAATACATTGATATGGTACCAGCCAGGTCTAGTAAAAAAAAAATTTTTAATGTAACATTTTGTAAGACGAAAAGGAAGTTAACGTCAATTAGCATTATGAACCAATTAGATGCAAATGATCGCAATGTTAAAATAATTAATATTTTAGCACATAATTAAGAATACGTTCATTTCTTTATATGACTGATACCGATGTTGAGGCATATGTGTAATTTTATTTACCGTTCAAATATAACATATATGATAATTTATAATATGCACAATAATATGTTATTGCTGCAATAAGTAATCATTTCAAAATTAAAATTATATGGATTTTTTTGTTGCTTGATGAAGGTATAATTATGTCTATTGACTACTCCACATATTTTTATTTTAAATTTGTCATGAATGTTTTAATGCTATGTTAAGGGGGGTGCATTATATAAGCAATCCTTCAAGCATCCCCCTTTTAAACATTCTATGCGCGTTTGCTTTCATTAAAATGATGTATTATGCAGCCTTTTCAATAGCAGCCGACGTCTGATGCTATCCGTCGTCTATTTCACAGTTCATCGTCGCCTATGTTATTGGCAGAAATTCAGTTGGCTACTTTGGTTTTGGCGAAAAAAATGGTCTAGAATGCACCAAAAACTCCACTTTCGCAACTCCCTCGAACCCCCCCCCCTCCCTACATTGTCCGCATCCATACCTCCCTCCAGCAAAGCCGCGGCAATGTCATCGTGATGTTTTACAGGTCACCAAACGTGAGCTGCTGACTATTTTTTGTAAGGGGTCGTTTACTCTGTACCCTACTGAAAAGGCTGATTACGAATGTTGAAATAAATAATATGACTAGAATATGCATTCTGTATACAGTAGTCCCCATTCAACATGGGAAGATCAACACCTAGCTATCAGCATGGGTTATCAGAAAAACAACATTTCGACCAGAAATTGGTTATCAACATTAATGTCACAACCGAAATCAACATCAGCTGGCTATGCCGAATAGGAAACAACCCTGGTGTATTTGCCCCCAAAATAAAATAAAAACACAGGGACGGTATTCAATGGGGCGTAATCAACATAGGCCCTATTTAGCGGTATCCGCTGCAGATACTTAGTACCGTATTACACTCAAATGACAAATGATCAAAAATACGCTGTTGTTTGTACACTGCTTGATTTACAGTGTAATGTATTATTTATCTATTATTATTCTCTATTGATTGATAATAATAAATTAAAACTAACAACATTTTTATCGAATTATTTAACCAGGATTAGAAGGATATATTCTTTCGACGGTTTACGGTAACGGCTCGGCGTAAGCGCATGCACGTGAAAATGGGTGACGAAAAAAAATCGAAAAGAAAATCGGAGGTTTTGGAGGAAGGTGAAAGTAAAGAGAGTCGATGGGAAGAGAAAGTGTCTAGAGTGGGACCTATTGCAAAACCACTGGCATCTAGGAAGCTGGCAAAAAAATTATACAAAATTATCAAGAAAGGTAACGACCGGTTATTAGTATTTGAGCGATAATGTAGTGTGCCTGGTATGATATATCGCTTATTAGATCTATAAGCTAAATTTCTACATATTTATATAATCTACTTGGTGACAATGCTATGAATAATTTGAAGTAAGCATATGATTATTGTGGCCTGTGCAGTGATTAAGTGTGTGTATATGCCCCAGACATAAAAATAATGTCATGGGAAAACAACCATTATCATAATGTAGGTATGTGACAAAAAAAATTAAATTAAAGAAAGAGCACCGATTTTTAATACTGATTGAAAAACAAGAATTAAACATTCCAATGGTATATGTTTCATGATTATAGCTAAAATATTAAGGAAGTTAGAGACTTTACTTCTTCGAAAATCTCGAATATTCAATGAAATAGCTTGTCTAAATAACTAGATTGATGTCTAGAAAACTACTGATGTCTAAAAAACTAACTGATGTCTAAATAATTAAATAAGTAACTGCATCATGATGTCTAAATAACTAACTGATGCTTAAAAAAATAAATAAATAACTGATATCTAAATAAATAACTAATGTCTAAATAACTATTTAATGTCTAAATAGCTAATTGATGTCTTAAAAAACTAAATATTTAAATAAGTAACTGATGGCCAAATAACTAACTGATATCTAAATAACTAACTACTATCTAAATAAATAACTAATTTCTAAATAATTAATTGATGTCTAAAAAATATTTCATGTAGAGTTCTATAATCAAAAACATATTAGACATCAAATATTTAAATAAGTAACTGATGGCTAAATAACTAACTGCATGATATCTAAATAACTAACTAATGTCTAAATAATTAATTGATGTCTAAAAATATTTTTCCCCAAGCTACTATAGACGTTCGAATGTACATACGACTATGAAACTTTCAGCAAATTAAAGTTTAGAACATTATCTGCATTTTGTATATGTTTGTATTTATTTTAAAAGATTTGTTCAAGCTAATTTAGATGGCTTTTGTCAACATGTAACTTCATCAACACACCATCAATAAGATTTTTGGCCGATCATTAAAATTCAAAAACTAGGCTAAAGTATGGAAAACCCCTGATGTCATCCACCCGTCAAACCAATAAGAACACCTGTATAGGCGTCACGAATATTCATGAAAGGGGGTACCCCCCCAAAACAATCCAAAAGAAATGCCGATCCCCACGGTGCTGGCTCTGTCCACGATCCAGAACGCAAGAGGCGTTTATACGCACATACCTACATAATGATTATGATTACCAAAAAAATGCCTCGGAATCACAGGAAAATTATCAAATTTGAATATTGCCGCCCAATCCCCAAAGTGGCCCTACACTATGCCAATGTATGATTTGTCCAGTGGCTGCATATAGATGTGGATGTGGCAAACTGAATTGCTCCATGTAGGTACCCCAACTAAAAATTTCAACTTCTATAATGATATTAAAATTGAGCTCATAAGAAAGAGACTTAATGCTGATGTAAAAAAAACTTTATTTTAACAAAATTGGTCCAGTAGATTTTTTACTGACCATTTGTAATACTTACTTACTATTTTGCAGTGGGACTTTGACCTTAATTCTCTGGCCAACAACTCCCCAATGTCACAGGTGTCAGGGATCCGCAAAATCGGTGCAACACGTATGGCTGTGTAGCATTTTTAGTAATAAAAATTAAATTTATGTTATTTCAGTTATTTGACATAAATGCACATCATTATGTACAGACTAAGAATCATGGTATCAGAACAGTGGATATGAATTTTTCAACATTTCGTTCTTTATGTCCATGGAAATTGAATAATTGATAGATTTCTATGTTAAACTTCAGGAATAACAATACTACAATAAATTTGGCCTCTTCTCTGTAACATGGAAAATAAGATTCTTCATTATTAAGCAGATTGGAAACAAAACAACTACCATGTGGGAATTAAAACAAGAGGATTTGTTGTTGATACTATGGCTGAGCCATATTATACATTTGTATTGTGATGATGATTTGTGTTGTACAGCCACTTTTGTGCACATGTTGGGCTAAATGAGCCGAGCGACCAAAGGTAATGAGGCGAAGTGAAAGATGAAACGACCTTCAGATATGCCCACTCCGAGATTTGAACCCAGGTGGTGGTGATCTGTGGTCCAATATACTACTGCTAGACCACAGAGGCGCCATTTTGTATAGTAACACATTTCTGGTCTAAGTATTAGAGTTTATAAATAATGTATGAACTTGATGAAAGAGTGGATTATATATTGACTTCATCTATACTAATTAATTTATACCATATGATTATGAACAGTGTATGTTGATATCGGAGGGCGCCTCCATGATCTAGTTGGTCACTACCACCTGAGTTCTAATCTCGGCGTGGGCATATCTGAGGGATGTTTCATCTTTGACTTCACTTCATTATCTTTGTAGGTCGCTCGGCTCATTTAGCCTACCTTGTGCACAAAAGTGGCCGTAAAACATCAATCATCATCATCTGTTGTTATCAGAGTGTTCCATCTTGACCCTTTTCTGTGAGTGATGTGCGTTGCCATCATTTCAATGCTCCCTGTCCCATTTTTTGTGTGTACACTGTTTATTATGGGCAACATGATTAGGCTCCTGTAGTCTGTTTAACATTTTACTTTGTCTCAATAAACCGGTTCAATTACCTCTGGCGCCATCATGCGGCTGAATTTCACACTACGGTCTCGGGTTAGAAGTCTAAGAATCTCTGTGTTGCATGGTGATTTACTCTTGTAGTGGCTGATAAATGTCTTACTGGAAAGCTGTATTTAGGCTATTTACCACCTATATTTGGATTTTATTTATACTATTATAGTCCATTAAGTGTATCTGATACCCAGATCATAATTCTGCATTTAATAGAAATGGCATAGGCTTCATCCAATAGATATTATATGCCACTAAACTATAGTAACATTCAGCATGATTTGCATGGCTGTCATGGTCCGACCTGTCAAGGTCAAACTTATTTTTGTAGAACCTTTGTCATCTGACATGACAATGTGAATGGCTACAACCAATGATCACTTAGATTATAATTCAATAGGTGATTCCTATTATTGTAACACTGGTATTTATGCATGATATCATGTATTGAAGCTGAACTATTTTATTTTCTGAATCAGCCATTTGTGCAATGTTTACTACATGTAAATGTCAAGGGTGTTACTACTATAAATCTAATGTAATAACATTTTGTATTTAATAATATACAGGTGATAGATATATGATTGGTTCCCAGGTACAAGTAAAAATAATATTCCCAAAACTTGCAAATTGCCCTTTACATCTGCATTAAATAGTTTAAAAATCTTCATTAAAATCAATTTACATTCAGCTAAATGTTTAATTTTAAAATCATTTAATCCATTGAAACCTATGCTAAACAAATCCCCTACGAGTCAACATGAATAATGAAGGCTTAGCTGTGCCATTCATCTGGAAAAATTGATCCGCTTAATCATTGGGTTATATCCTGATAAGTATTGTGTTAAATCATTTGGAAAGACACGATCATTCAGCTGAAATACGAGTCTCGGTCTCCATGTAATATGAAATAATTTGCTGAAAGATTTCCAGTATTTATCGTTAGTGAAAAGTTATCATCGCCTATTAACAGTGGGCGCCATAGCTGTTTCTAACCCAGAGACCACAGTTGGTAACCGATGCAACGTATTTCGCCTGGATCGGTCTGTTGTTGACAGATTCACGAAATCATCTAGTGAACACAAACAATAGCTTTTAATAGAGTGATATATGTGACATCGGCATACATTAGTGGACTCTCACATCAAGCAAAATGTCAATATGAAGATGCCACCTCAAATAATATAAACCTCAGCTGTTTCTAATCCAGAGATCACAGTTGGTAACCGATGCAATGTATTTTTTCCCCAGGATCAGTCTATTGTAGCATTTATATTCCATTATGCTGTTATACATTAGTCTGTAGTGGCAGGTTCTATTTTTGTCTAAGAATCAATGTAGATGCGGCGTTGTTTAATAACACTAACCCACCTAGTTCAGTGTGTGTGTTGTTTATGTGTTCTATTAATTTGTATGATTATACTGTATACGTAAAAGGTTCGTGTCAATGAATTAAAATATTTTGTCACTTGGTGCATTTCAGCTCAGGCCCATAAAACTTTGCGTAAAGGGATTAGAGATGTACAGAAGTTTGTGAGGAAAGGTGAAAAAGGGTAGGTTTCAGTGAATTGGTGTATCAGAAACAGAAGTTTAGGATTAAAACTTACATTGAGGATAATATATAGGAACATGTATGTATATATATATATATATATATATATATATATATATATATATATATACTTATGGTCAGAAACCTACATTTTGTTATTAAACATTAGATAATATAGATATTAATACCTACTCGTTTTATATAAAGTCTCTCTCTCACTCCCCCCTCTCTCTCTAGCTTCACTTATTAGATTAACTCAATACATGTCACACTTTAATCACAATAAAGTTTTCACCTGGAAGCTGCAATGAATCTAATTTCTATAACATGAAATACTCTTTCTGATTGGTGTTTTATCTAACTAACTAATGTAGATAAATGAATTATTTAATAGCCTTGTCACTGGCTAAAACCGAGATGTTTGACTGAGTGATGACTTCTTAAGTTCTTTGTTGTGGTATTGGAAGTTTTCTTGGTGATGTCAATGGGTTCCATCTTCAACGACAATAAAAGTTAACGATTTCCCAGAAAAATTTATGAAATAGCCTTAGTGGAGTACTGTGATAATTAAAGTTCTGTTTTTTAATAAATTAACTTCTTGAAAGACTGTCTTTGTAAGAAGTAATTAGCAAAGGAAACTTAAGATCACCGATTAGCATGCATGCACACACACACACACACAGTAGGGTCACTGATAAAGGTACATTAAAACATTTGTGGTGTTATATGATAACATCAAATAAATCATACATTTGTGTGTGTGATAAGTAAGATTTGACTCTGTCAGTTAGTGTCATCTTTTTATTATTGTTAACAGAGTGATTGTTATAGCCGGAGACACAAGTCCTGTAGAAGTTGTCTGTCATATGCCATTAGTCTGTGAGGAGGGCAGCATACCGTATTGTTATACACCATCTAAAGAGGTATGTATGAATACTGCTTAGTTGTAGCTCATTATGTCCGGATCATCGAGATCTTAAATCAGTAATAACTCGATGACATTGCTCTGAAGTCTGTGAAGACACTATGTATCATCGGTCAGATACTATTGTACGTGTCTGTGTCCCAGCTCAAGTCATATGGTGATTGTGCATATAAGTGTTGTAGTCCACACTTTGTGGAATAGGTTGCCGGCAGATATTAGAAATGTGTTGTCTCTTGAAAATTTTAAATCCATTCTAAAAACACACCTGTTCTAGGTTACTTTCACACATAAATAATAATTATCTTTTAAATCTCTTATAGGGTTTTTACAGAATATTATTTGGGGTATTATTATATTACATATTATTTGTACAGTGCCTTTGAATGGCTCCTGGTAGTAAGGGTGCTTTATTAAGTATACATTATTATTATTATGTCGAGAAATCTACAAATGTCTCGAAGCTGCATGAATTTGGATAATATGTGCAAGTGTACAGAGTGGAGTAATTATACCATAGAATTGATGATATTCAGCTCTAAATGTCTACACTAATTTTAATGTTATTCATCAACCGTGCAGGTGTTTGCTGTTTAATATTCCTCGGTCATTTTATACAGGTTTTCCCCATCCCATCTCACTGAGCTTGAAGATACTAAACAAAGACAGTTAACTATTTTTCTAACATTATTACATATCAAATACAGATATGTTTTAATGGTCAGTTCCTATTCCACTCAATTCTGTTTGGTCAATTCCAATTTCACATCAGATCGATCAATTCCAATCCTTTTTTTCACAGACTCTTTACCATGAGTAGGTACTCTGAGTGTCTACTTGGAATATCTACTCCCGGGTAGTTTATATATTCCAACTAGCATTGTCATAGAAGAAATATTTCAGAATTAAAAAATGAAATGGTAAATTAATTGTGGATTTAATTATTTTGTAGGAAACTTCAATTCCAATTAAAAAATTATCAATTCCAATTCTTTTTCAAATAAGCAATTTTGGAATTGATCATCAATTCCGGAATTGAATTGACCGCATGAATGGGTCACGACAACTGTCCTTTAAGAATTGACATTTACACCGAAAGGAATACATTCTCCGATACTGTTTTCCCACTCTCACAAATGTGACCAAGGTGTTCGGTAGTTTTCACCTAAAGTTCTTTTCACTTTAGTTCTATTTAGTGTTGTCTTAGAGAGAATCAGGGTCAATTATCTTTATGAGTCTATGTTGAGAAGAGTTCACTAGATGGCGCTGCTACCGAACTAGGTCGTAGCTGGGTAGTACGAGCGGCAAAATGAGCTAGTACTCAATTTGAGTATGCATTTCTAATTCTTTTAGGTTGTTAAAGAGTTTTGATTAACAATGTCAAATTATATCCACTTTTAATTTTGAAAAGAATTGTCAATATTTACCAGCAAGGTAAGTAAAGTCTGCAGATTATTTTGTGAGGTTACTTGTGGAATTCCTGAAGTTCATGCTACATGAATAATAAGAAGGCATTACAGCGCTGTATTGTACTGCAAACCTCCAGATTGTGGGTATGATTCCAACACATACCGGTGTTTGTGGGGTGTGTTAACCTTGTTTTAATCACCCCTCGACTATATGTCCCGGATGTGACCAAGGCCAAACAACTCCACTTCACTCAACACGAATGATAATAATAAGGCATTTAAAACAGTTCTATGAAAACTTCTTTTTCCATCCAGATGCTTTGGCACTGAATGTTTTCAACTAATCAACCAGTTAATTCTTCCAGTAAAGGAAATATAATACAGTAGAGATTATAAAGAAAGACTTACGGATGTAAATACTTCACAATAGATACAGTGCTAAGATCAAATAGTGAAGGTGAACTAGTGCTCAATCAGAGTATATATAATTTGGTTATTAGATATTTAGATTTATAATTTTAAATAGTTACAGACTTTTAATTAGCATTCTGGATGGGGAAGGGAGTCATTATTTAACAGCAAGATAAATAAACTTTGTGCATTGTGTGGGGGTTGCTCACAAGACATGTTATAAAGGTCATGCTGTCAGGAATATTAAAGCATTTATTATAGTTCTTGAATGTTTTACTTGCCTGATGTCTTGGGTTTAAATTTTTCAACCAATCAGTTGGCTACTTTTTGGTTATGCCTTTGTATTTCCATATCTTTTTGGGGATATCAGAAAAATTAAAACAATGAGCTGATGCAAGATGGTAGTACTAAATCTTTTAAAGAAATGAAGATTAATCTATTAGATTTGTTGACAATATTGTCGTTTTGATTCTGTTTTGTTGTTGTATTTTTAACGTGTGTATTATTTATCTCCACACTAACAGGATCTTGGTAGTGCTTGTGGATCACGACGTCCTACGTGTATGGTGTTAATAAAATCCCACGAGAGCTATCAGGAGTTGTATGAGACAGTTTCTGAAGAAGTCCAAGGGTTGCCGATGCCAATATGAAGTGAATCACAAATTTTGGTGTGTGTGTTTTGGGGGGGGTGTTGTGGGCTTCATCTGTGTGTGAGTTGAGTAAGGTTAAAGTGGAAATCTTCCATCTTGGTTTTTGTTAAAAATTCCCGAGGTAAAGGAAATTTTGGAAACAGGGGCAGCTTTTATAATCATTGACATATATTTGTCATCATTAGAGTACCTGTTGATTTGGGAATCAAGTTTGGCAAATTCTAATGGTATGTTTTCAATATATCACTTATTGATAATACAATGGCGTATAATTATGTAACAGATTAAAGAAATTGTCATTAAGTAGGTTTTGGAAGTCTCGTCATCACTGATGTAGACTAGCATTGTATATGTTTGGTATTTTGAGTACGGATGATTGTTGAGGACTTTTCAGTAAGCTGCTGGATGGATAATGCTCTGTTTTATGTAAGTTTCATATCTAAGATGTGTCTCTGAGTAATCTCTCTCTGTTACAAATGTGCTTAACTGAAGTGATTAAAAATATTCCAATATTTACATTATTTTAAGTTAAGAAAATTCTGTATTAAGAAAAGAAACATGTGCTTGATAATAATGAATTTATGCTTGGAAGTGGATTCACTCCAATGAACAGGAAATGTTTTTTTATTCAACTGATAAAATATTTAGATGTTATTGATTTTGTTTGTGACTAGTGAGTTGATAATTTAACAAGTTTAGTTTGATGTTTCTGTAAAGTTTAAAAACAAACACTCCTTTTGTCGTGATCAGAGATAATAAACTGAAATCTGAAATAACTCAAATTCCACGAACCAGAGAGTACATTTTTTATATCATCTCATTTTTAACTAGATACAACACAAGTTATTAATTATGTTTAAATTTGCTACATATTCAGCTAACTTATGAGGAATTTTAAATGATTTATGTTTCTGAACATTTTCCGAGTTAACTGTGCATGCATCTTGCTGGAACCTAAATTAGACTTTTCTCATGGTTGTGTGATATAAATTATTTGTGTGGATGTTAAACAGAAACTGACCAGCATCTAAAAAAAGTACTAATGTATTAGTGGTGGCACAAACAAACATAACATATGATAATATTCAGCACATCCTCTTTAATGCTCATAATAATACATGTTTAATGGATGGCATTTTATTTACATAATTAGCTGTTTCTAACTTGCCTAAACATTACACGATCTAAATTTGATTTGATGTCACTGCCTCAATACAGTATATATATATATATATATATATATATACACACACACAATTTAGTAACTGCTTATCTCGGAGGAAGAAATACGGCTGTAACTGTGACTACAAAAACTGTGTTGTGTGGGGTGTCTCTGTAGACCTCTAGGATATGGATTCAAAGTTGTGGGCCTGGCTATGCGTGAAGCATGTTGCATCTTGGACATTGCCTCGTATCCTTTCGGAGGTTGTTTAGCCTACCATGTGCACAAACTTGGCCGTAAAACAGCGACACTTTGTGTTGTATTTTTAATACCATTTGTTTATAACATGAGGTCGAAATAAATTAATATATCCAACCAGTGAATTTCTTAGAGTAACTGATCTGCATTTTAGACAACGAATCTGTAAATATATTTGTACGTAATATACTGTATACAATCTTTTTTATATAATACTCAGGGTTCGCACGCCTCGTGGAATATACTACCACTCCTGGAATAGTCCCTTGTTTTTCCATCACCCCCCTGGAAAACCCCTTTGAAAAGAGAATTATTTGTGAGTGACGTGTTGTATGGAAAACACCGGGATTCTATATAGCATTGGCGGCCACAAAAGATTGACATCACTGCATGTCACGTGATACTACACAAATAAGGATTTTTGAAAACTAATCAAATGAACATACACACGCACACGATCGCTGTATGCTGCTTGTTGACAAAATTAGTTAGCACTGCTACTGTTAATGTGGATTAAATCGACGTAATTATATTTTTACATATACAATGATAAATTTGTCGGTGAAATAAACTCGCTTACTGAACCTACCTGTAGATATCGCTTTCAGAACACAATGGCGACTGTATTATCACATTGCTAGACATAATTGAAATAGGACGTTTGACAAAGTCATGAAAGCCATTTGGATGGAGAGAGAGGATCGAGTTTAGTTATTTTGGCTCAGCGCTTCTCACACATGGGACCTGTGGCTGATCTAGAGGTTGGCAGCGCATTGCTCTAACTACTGCATCATCGGAACGCCCGTTCATTTGTAGATAGAGAGAGAGAGAGAGCGAGAGAGACCAGTTGATCCATACATGCTACTTAATCCACGACAATTTGTTTTGAATTAAGTACATCATGTAATTAACTAGTCCTCATCGTATATTGCTGCACAATTAAGTAACCTTCATTCATCAGATCATTACATACGTTTATATTAATTATACGGCAAAATAAAATAATGCCCCTTTGGCAGTTTGTGGATTACCTTTTTGACTGACCTTCAGACCTGAATTGTGCCTAAAGTAAATATATAAGTTATTAAAGAAACCTGGACAAGCTAATGATTTTATTATCACACACATGCCCCTTTATTTTTTATTATGGAATGCTTTGGCGTAATTCAGTTGATCCGGGATTCCATGCACGACATTAGTGTTATTTAGTTCAACATAACCCGAAATAATTCGATGTGGAAGCCTCGAAAACATTTCGATTTATAGACGATCTAAAATAACAGATTCACCCATGATAAATCTGGTGTGTGTGTGTGTGCGTGACTTGGAAGATAATGTACCCTAATTTCATATTCCATTACATTTATTTTTTCAAAACTACAATCATTAATTGGTTCAAAGTGGCTGAAGACAATGCAATCACGCCCATCGTTTCACAAATGCGCTCATCACTGATGCTCACGAAATTTCGATGGGACTTCAACGTCGTAAAGTTTCGATATACGAAGGGAAGTTTAATTATTAAATCAAACATTGAGGTTCGAAGAGTTTTATATAGTTCGATAATCCGATATATTAATGATAATTTCCATTGATCTTTATCGACTGGATCATGAAAAGTATTCGTTATAGCCGTATTTTCGATGTAGGCGTCTCGTTATAAACAAGCTTGCTACAGGGTTAACAATAATGGTAGTTATTTCTCGTGGCGTAGCTACCTCATATAGGTTATATGGGATACTGGCAGGACAGGCATATGAGGTTTTATATAAACAAGTTATGCTGTAGTAACGGTTATGGCTGTGATATAATCATAGCCCATTGAAGGATCATTTCAGACTTCGGATACATCAAACCGATGCTGGATCGTCGCTAAAACGTTTACGTCTGGCTGACAGCTTGATCGAGCGAACTTTCTTCAACCGTTTCTCCTTGAACAGATTACTACTTCCCGCTGTCGCCTGAGCTTCGACCCTCTCTGTCTGGTCGCTGCACGTGTGCGCCGCTTTCTCTTTGGTACGAGTTTGTTTCGGATCCGAATGAACCCGCGATAGCTTACCTAGAAGGTCAATGACCGTAACAGCGAGATCGTAAACAGCTAATCGTGCCTTTAATAATTTACTTTGAAGCGATTTCTTTGCTTACGCTATGATATACGTACTTGTCACCACTTTGTGCACGGAGACTACTACGCGAGACATCGTGCCCACATCTTCCTGCATTGAAGTCACCGCAGACACGAGGCTATTCATGGCCTTTTGCGACTCGTTTAGTAAGTGACGTATTTCACTAACATTCGATTTCAGCTTCAGTTCTTCATTCCGGTTGGTGGACTGCAGATCCTGAAGTTAAAAGAAACCCCGGTCAAATAAAGTGAACATAAAATTTAGGGCTAGGATAGGGAATAATTTGATAAACAATCGTCGCTTAGTACATTTAGCCTAATATAGCAGCAGCAATAACAATGGAGAAATTCGTGTTATATCCTATAAGCGGTGTACTTGTAATCTGGCGTCTAACATCCTCTGTGACCTTTGTATGGCGTCCAGTTGTACCGTGGAGCAGATCTTTGGCGGGGTATTTTGTCTGTGGGCTCCTCTCTTTATTGTCGCCCTTCTTGTTATCTGTCGAAGGGCTTCTGCCGATGATTGGTGCTGATAGCCGCCGAGTGTTCTGGGAGCTGGCACACCCAGCAACATGCCACCTTAATAGGGGATGATATGGAAGGCAACGGGTAAACAGTGCGTAACAGTATAATAGATTGCATGAGATGCGAAGATTTATTATTCGATATTGGGCTTCAAACGGGACTACACCAAACTACTTTATACTGGATAACATAGAGTACATAAAGCGGTGAAAACCCAATGATGTGTAATATATACAGTGCACCCTCTATATCAGGATACTCTTTATAACGCGATCCTCGCTCATCGCTACGAAAACACTGGAGACGGATTTACACCCATTACAACACATGCTGGGTAAAATATGCCTTGAATTCCGTGCGATCCTTTATTGGTTAATTTCGCAGACTCCCCATCCCAATAATTTACTCATTATAACGTTGAACGTGTGTGCCTGTCCGTTGTCCAAGATATGGATCTATTCGATGAGACGTCTGATGAATCCAGCCTGGACTTTGTAAAGAGAGATACAGTGTCTGGATAGTTAGAGTATGAGAACGAGAACCCAGAGCCATTGAAACTAGAAACCACATTTATAGAATCTAGGATTGTACTCAGTGACTTAGTACAGTTCGTGGAGGCCAAAGGTTGTGAATGTGACAATAAGTGCATTACAAGTGTTGAACTCAGAGTGAAGAACATTTCCTCACTTAAGTTGAAACAAACTGCAATGACTCTTTAGCAATGACTAACTTAGAAATGAAAATATAACAACATCCAATTTGTAAGTATCAAGCAACAGAAATAAACACAATATGTTGTGTTGTCAATTGCTAATTGATAATCCAAATTCATATATCTTTAGAACGCCTCCCTCTTTACAACGCAAACTTATTCTTCTCATCCCAAATGCGACTTATAGCATAAGAAACAAAAGCTTATAATCTTTTAATGGGTTACATACAGCAAAACAGAACACAACCTTATAACATATTGCAAAATGGCCTACCGCCCTTTTATGAGTAACCTACATCAATAATGGGTTACAAGTGATAAACAATAAAACGCATGCACTGTTACTGTTCCTTATCACATAGGAGTTACTTGGTGAGTGAGTTAATGATTGATTGAGTGAGTGAGTGAAAATTTTGCGACACATTGCAACGAAAAGGTCATTTAATTGAAGGACACAGCTGTACAATCCTAGTCACCAAACCAGACATGGGGTCAATTCCAATTGCAATTCCACTCAATTCCATTTGGTCAATTCCAATTCCACATCAAATTTATCAATTCCAATTCAAATGTATCAATTCCAATTCCATTTTTTACCGACTTTCTTTTTACATACTACTTTTTACCATGTGTAGGTACTCCGAGTACTAACTCTGAGTACCTACTTGGAATGCCTACTCCGAGTAGTTTATATTCCATCTAGGATTGTCACGGAATAAATATTCCCGAATTAAAAACATAAATGGTAAATTAATTTGTGGATTTATTTTTTTGTAGGAAGCTCCAATTCCAATTTAAAATTGATCAATTCCAATACCAGGTCCATTTTTGTAATAATTAATTTTAATTCCAGAATTGAATTGACCCCATTTCTACACAAAACCCGCAAGAAGGATATATGGAATCGGTATGTGTGCTATCTTAGGTACGAATATTTGCTGGAATTCATGACATTTTGGCTACGAATACAATTCTGTGACGTGAACGTCATCCTTCGTAATTGGCATTAAAATATCGCAGTCTAAATGTTTATATTTGAAATATGCGCCGTTAATTCAAGATTAAGCCAGCCGAAATATTGTAATCAATAACCATTATTAGATTGATAAATACTGACGTGCATCAACAGGTTTAATAATCTCCACAACACTATTTTCATCCATTGTCTCCAGACCACTTGGTGAACTCGGACCTCTCGTGATATCACTAGTGAGAGACTTCAATTCACAAACGTCTTCATCTGTATATTCTTCTGAGCGCGTCACTGATACAATAAACAAAACTCGAAGATAGTAATACAAGAAACTAATTAACTGAAACATGACACCTTTCAAATAGAGAGATAGATAGAGATAGATAGATAGATAGATAGATAAATAGACATACACACACATACACAGAGAGAGAGAGAGAGAGAGAGAGTGAGAGAATTTCCTGAGATATTCCGACTCCAATTTTTAAAAGAATATTTTAACGCCCACTAACCTCTGTCTACCTTTTCTTTTTCACTTTTATCTCTGTCTAATTTGAATAAATATCGACGAACAAGGCGCTGTATAATGTCGGAGTACGTGGTTCGTTTCTTCTGCAGAAGTCTGGCAGTAATTGGGTCAAGGTCGGTAGGAAGAACATTACCACGTCGTCTCTGAGTAAAAAGAATGATGTTATATATTAAAATGTGGAGTAAGATACTTTTAGTTTTGTAAAGTAATGAGGAGAAATGATAAATTAAGCTTTCTTCACTTCCAGCCAATGTCTGGATTTGAACATCGATGGTAGAGGCTCGTGGGAAACTGAACTAAAATTTCAGCCTCTGAAACACCTGCCGTGTTAACGGATTATACAAGGAAAATTTAGGTACGAATTTGCAAAATCTTACTTGTTAAATATATTTCATTAAATATATTAATTATGTGTATTTTAAAAAAATAATACCAGTAAAATAGTAAACGTCATTGTTTAAAATGTGATTGGCCATTTTGTGCTCAAGGCGAATTTCCTAAGTTTAAGTGCTCCAGAGTTAACCAAACACGACATAAATTCCGGCATATGTGTACTAAATAAATTGTCAAACAAAGTAACTAATTGTAACCCGATTACTTATAACACATTATGCAGTTTTGTATTCAGGCTAAAGACAACTCTGTTTCAGAAAGATTCTAGTTCATATTCCTAAGCAAAAAGCCTAATGTACTGCATCCCTTTAGGTCACGGATCCGAATTTCTATACCATCTGTTTCTTGGGGATGTTTCACCTCATTTCTCTTGAGATTACCCGCTCGGTCATATCCCTAAACAAAATTATCATCGATCTGCGCTTCTAATGAAGAGATCACGAATGTTTACGAAGGCTATCATTAGTAACCCCCCCCCCCACAAACGCTCAGCTGCATTCAGCTTTTAAAGTTCTTGTGCTAAACGGCTAATGGAATATTTGACTGAGAAAGCTGTATCAAAGTTCATAAACTGAATACTGGGAAGCGAAATAACATAAAACGTGTTCCAATAATTTGTCTTTGAAGTGAACAGATCGGGCATTACAAATTGACACACACACAAACACACACACACACACACACACATGCGCTCTCTCCTTCTCATGGGTGTAACTGTAATTTTGCTTCACCCGTTTAACGGTACAGTGAAGGCTTTAAGACGACATCTTTTGGGTACACATCACAAATGCTCGTTTAAGTCACGTCTTACCTTTTATAACCAAGGAATTAAAGGGATCACATTTTGTGGCGTTTTAGGTAGGTTGTCGTGTAATGCCGGAGAAACAGGTACCAAGACTGGAGAGTTTACCATTACACAGTAATTAGAACCAAAGTCGTGGATGAAACGACGCCATTTCTCCTCACCGAGAAATCATACTTGATGTCTTCCTCATCATCACGAAGGAGCTTCTTCAGGAACGACAATCCGTATCGGAACGATTTCGGCGTGGGAATCATGTTGAACGGAACCGGAAGTGTACTACTTTCGTCGATGTAGTTCATCCAGAGCTGGGTACGGGCAAACTTCCACTCAACGTCATTGTCTTCCTAAAGAAAAACAAAAAAATTCTTTAGTTTGGACCCCATCCAGAGTAAGTCCAGGATCCAGAATTATTCTGCCAAAATACACGTACCTGGATAGCTTCAAACGAATGACTCATCATGGCTATTAGCATATTGACTAGTACAATGGTGACAGCTACTTGGTACACCGCGAACAATATCATGCCAACTCTGTCAACCACCTGGCTACTGGTATTATCACCCGATGCTATGAGGCAATCAAATATGGAACTATTATATATATATATATATATATATATATATATGTCTCTGTGTGTGTGTGTGTAAATGTGTGTGAATGTGTGCCTGTCGTTTGTCTGTCGGTTCTCAGCGCAAATCAAAATGGAGCACTCTGGAAATGTCAAAGGAGTTTAATTAGATATAACCGTTGATGATCATCTATTGTGGAAGGGGGACAAGATTTGGCAAAATTTATCAAACAAGATTCAGTTTGTACACAAGTTGCCTTCTCCTGAACGATCGTTAAATAAAATGAGCCCCGGAACCAGCATTAGATAAACAGGCCCTGGAACCAGCACGAAATAAACGGTCCCCTGCATCCGCGTTAACTATTCATTCCCATTTTCAGCTTTGAACTTACTCTATTAGTGATGAACCGAAAGGGAAGTTCTTCCAAAAATGTTCTGAAAACTAGCACAATGACAATTGGTTGTGTGAAAGAGTAATAATAGGCCCATAAAAGAATGCTATCAACGATACCAGCGCACATATTTTGGATCCACCGCGCCTGCGCAATGGAACAAGACTGACTGTTAATAAGCTTATGGCCCATGCTATACAGACCACAGTACTCTCTGGGCGCCTCCGTGGTCTAGCGGTAGCGTGTTGGACTACAGATCACTACCACTCGTGTTCAAATCTAGGCGTGGGCATATCTGAAGGTTGTTTCGTCTTTGACTTCGCCTCATTACCACTGGAGGTCGCTCGGCCCATTTAGCCTACCTTGTGCCCAAAGTGGCCGCAAAACACCAGTCATCATCATCATCATCATCTCTGAATGTCTCAAAAAACTTCAATTTCCTATACGCTGTCAACAACTTCCAAGGTCAGGCGCTGATGATAGTTAAACTCTAATTGGAAGATCACGTGATTGGCAAGTATTATGCAAATAAATAAACGGAAATGTCATGGTGACCTTCCTATATTGGCATATCGTTGGTGTCATTGTCGTTATTTAAGTACTTTGTTGTTGCTGTTGTTGTACTGTTGTTGTCATCGTGATATTAATTATTTATCATGGTTACGTCAATGATGTGGTCTTTGTTATTGAAGTCTGTTGTTGTAGTTGTTGTTGTTGTTGTGGTTGGTCTGGTTGTGTTAATTATGTGTTTTGTTTTGAGTCTGTGTTGTTTGTGATGTTCGTTGTTTGCTGTTGTGTTAATTATGTGATTTGATGTCGTGGTTTTCTTATAAATCGAATGTGCTGTTGTTGTTGTTGCTGCTGTTGCTGTTGTTTGTGATGGTGTACAGAGCGGTAACTTACTACCGTTAGTGCCTGTTGTGTTAATTATGTGATTTGATGTCGTCGTTGTTCTTATAAATCGAATGTGCTGTTGTTGTTGTTGCTGCTGTTGCTGTTGTTGCTGTTAGTGATGGTGTAGAGAGCGGTAACTTACTACCGTTAGTGCCTGTTGTGTTAATCTTCAGCTTATCTAAAGCTATAAGACCAAAAATGGAGAAGAACAAAGTGTGAACAGTCTCTGGTAATCTGGAATGATGAATAGAACAATAACATATAACTGTTACTGCTACTACTGCTACCATCACCAGTAGCCGCGACAATAAAGGGAACACTAACTTGTGACACGTGGTAACTGTTACTGCTACTGTTACTACTACCACTAGTAGCCGCGACAATAAAGGGAACGCTAACTTGTGACACGTGGTAACTGTTACGGCAACTACTGCTACTACCACCACTGTTACTACTGGAAGTACTACAACTACGAATACTGCTACTAATGAATACCAAATAGCCATAACAGCGACATTAATATCCTTAACGATCATCGCACACATACATAATTTCCCCCCCACACTTACATACGTCAGAACGTATTCACGTTTCCGCTGACACAAAGTGAGATGTTAATAAACAATTAATGTTTGTAGCAGATGAAGATTTCCCCCGATGACGTCGTCCTAAAATATAATTCAATTGATGTCACCCTCCCCCCACTTGTTGACAATAGAAATCTACTCGTGTCCCGGAAGTAAACAAACTGACTTGAGTCATAAATTATAATATAAGGGGGAAAACACAACAGACATACAGACCCTTTGAAAGTTTGCGAGGCGGGTGTGTTTGTGACTTGGTCGACGATATGGTTACCATAGTAACGATATAGGTTTGTCATTCCTACCATGAAGGCGACCAGGACCTGAAATATATGAAGAAAATGACTAAAATAGCACACACACACATACAGACACTCTCTAAAAACTGCTACATAATTGGGATCATTCGTCACACCGCAACAATCGTCCCCATTTGAATGACTTTACTATATACCGACATCACTAATCACCATTAACCATAATAACAGATACTCACCAGTAAGAAGAGTACGACAAATCTAGCGATATCTCCCAACATGCGGCCCAGTGATATCTGTAATGGACCCAGTAACTCGTGGGATGGCATGATGTAGGTGGTCCGGGCAAAACTCAGAATGTTGGCTATGGCAAACAGGATGTCGGATATAATCTCTGGATCTTCAGGAGACCACGAGAATCGTGCTATGATAAAAACAACACCAATAAATAAGAGTTTTTAATTTTTACCACTATCTATCGTCTGCCATAGTTACTTTGGAACGCCTTCTTTAATAACAATAAATATTAACAAATAAGAAGAAACAAAAATTGGAAATTTACAAGGCGCCAGATTTCCTAAATTTACGTATTCTACGGAATAACCAAACGAAAAAACGAAACATCACGACTTGAAAGTAATTAAAAAAAAACATGGCTGCCAAATAAATGATAAATATAGAATAAAGATTTGTTTAAAAAATCTGTAAAACATTGTCTTGTTAACATTTGAGTTAATTTTTATGGGTATATATATATTACCTGCACTCTTCCTATGATAAAATAATCACAAAAGTAGAAATACGGGGGGAGGGGGAAAACACCCATTTACTTAGAGATAAAGGCCAACACATTAACTTTCTATACGTTATAAGGATCACTTACACGCCTGGAGGAAGTATCCGTGTTCCATTCCGTGTTCCGATCTTTTGATTTGGTTCAGGATCTCCACAATACGCGTACTGTCACAAGTACCGGCATCGTAGGCATCGGTAAGCTTCGCTGAAAATTTATTATTATTATTATTATTATTATTATGTTGCTGATGTTATTTTTTGTTGTTTTTGTCCCAAAGTGTGATCCATATCAACTGACATGCTGTTATCCGATCAGCCATTGCGGAGTATTGTGTATATTCTGTGGCTCTGTGTAGTGTACTAGGTATGTATTGTGTTCATTATGTAACATCTCATCCTCCTCAATTTAAAGGGATGTAATAAGGGAAGATGGGGGATGATTGTCTGCACCTTTATATCCCAAGCAAGTCTTTAATACCCCGTCTTTAATATAAACAAGGCTGAAAAGAGCTAAGTCAATTGACTATTTGATACGTGTGTACGAGTGTCAAAGTGTTTGAATGATAGCGCAGCCCAATGGACGCATGTCGGCGCCTTCACGTAGTACAGTAAAACTTGGATAGTCCGACAACATTGATCACGTGAGGAATGAAGTCGGATTAAAAAAAAATGTTCGAGTATCCAACCTAAGCTTTGCATATTTCTGGTTATTACGGTATGATCGTAAATAGTAGCGTAAGAATGGTTTGGTACGCTATTTCGCGGCGAGTTTTTCTCTCTGGTCGATAATACACACAAGTAAAGGCAGATTTAGCATCACGCTGCGACATTTCCTATTCACACGCTGAAACCGTCATCCGTTGCTGTTACCAAAATACTTAGCACACCAGGACTGGAAATATCCGTGTATTTATAGCTCATGTGAACATTATAATTTTAAAAGTCTGCTTATAAATTAGGTACGTTGGAATTGAATGAAAAACGCTGTTCGAAAAGTACATGGTTAGACCAGGATAGCGTCTTCCAATCTAAAAATACTCACCGATCAAAATGTTGATGGTTTACGGCCACATTTGTGCACACGGTAGGCTAAATGGGCCGAGCGACCTCCAAAAGTAACGAGGCGAAGTGAAAGATGAAACACCCTTCTGACATAGCAGTCACCAACCAAATAACAAGAATCGTTAACAAACATCTGTGTCTATTAATAGCTAAATGGCTCCGTTCAGTGAAAGATCAAGGTTGTATATCGTAGTGTTGATCATAATTGAAGAGAGAAGAATTTACACCTTGTCCAATAGTTACTCTTTTCCAACAGAAACATTGAGTTTCTCATTTGAACGAGAATTCTTCATGTCGTGATACTGACCAATGACGCTGACGGGTATTTTAAATTGCTCTCTCTCTGTGATTTTTAGCCAATTTTACACTGATTCATTATTATTCGTTAGCTAATAAATAACTGAATATCTAACAAGTAGATTTATATAATTAGAGCAAAACGATGTCCCACAATTATTACTTTGAAATTGTGCTTTGTGAAAATTGACACAAATGCGTTGATCGATTAATCTATCGATTAACTGATTGCTTGAATAACTATGTGCCAAATATAGCTGTCCATATCCATCAACAAAGCAGCTAATATAAACAGAGCCGCTGAGTCAACGACTTATTATCCAAGAGCTATGAATATTATGGAAATTGTTGCCGCTCTATAACCTAGTTCCTCTGGCAAGCTTGTTAGTTTATGGTGATTGATGTTTTACGGCCACTTTTGTGCACATGGTAGGCTAAATGGGCCAAGTGACATCTAAAGATGATGAAGTGAAGTGAAAGATGAAATGCCCTTCAGATATGCCCACGCCGGGATTCGAACACGCGTGGTAATGATCTGTGGTCCAACACGCTACCGCTAGACCACGGAGGTCCCCCTCGTTAGTTTATGAAGGGTTTTACAATAATTGCCTTTGATTAAAACAAAGGCGATTAATCCGAATTTATTTTAAAATCAACTTACCCGTAGCGTTTAAGTATATATTAGCCTGGCTCACCCTGTATTGGGCGATGAACCTCAGGGAATATGAGGCCAGATAGAGGGCCAGAAGGCTGAAGTCCATATAGTTATAATATTGTAGGAAGTGTTCCCGTACTCCGGAATAGTAGACTTGTTTACACTCTATCCAGATCAGTCCTGTAATGTGAACGAGAATGGAAATCAGTTAAAACCTGTCTCCATCAACCCCTGGCTTATACGAACAGCTATCTACAAACGTCAAACAACTCACTATGTCAAACCAAAGTCAATGAAAGGATTGTCTCTCTTTTAAACCCCATCAGATAATGTTAAGAGTGGTGTATGAAGATTTTAACCAAATGTTTACGTACTTTGGCGTTTGATTCAAGGGGTGAGTATATATATATATATATATATATATATATAAGGGTGTGTACGAGGATGCATGTACATTTACATTGGTGACCAAATGTTTTTGGACAATTTATAAAGTTTCCAACTGTCATAATGGAAACTAAACAGCTGGATGATCCGGGTCCGGTGTCGCAGCTGTACTAGATATATAAGCTTGGGCGATTAAAGGAGCGTTTTAGTGAAACTGAACATCGAGTGGAGCGAAGAGACATTCGAAAATGACTCGGTAAGGACAATCAACGGTGGATATTTGGCACATAAGGTCATAAAGGCTTTAGGTAAAGACCCCCACAACGTCTTGGACATGGGGAGTCGGAATGAGGTTTTGTAAGGTTTCGTGTTGTCATCTTTTCTCAGTCTAAGTGAGATAAGGATGAGGATGAGAACTGCTGAGGAGCAGAATGTCAATTACATCGTGTCTACCGTCAAACATGACCGAGGTCAATTGTGCCATTTGGATGTATGGGAAATTTGGCGGAGGGGATGGCGGGGGGTGGAATATTCTACCTGACGGTGGGAAGTGGAAATTATGTATGATTATGTTAAAGATTGTATTTATAAAGCAATGGCAACAAAAAATACACGTTGAGAACCTGGATTCCCTGATAAGTTTCACTTTTTTCTGAAATCGAGCTCGAGGCGAAGACATTTTATGGAAGTAGGGTAAATGTTGACTAGGATGTACATCCATGATAGATACTATGAATTGTGCAAGACTATCACCATTAGTTATAATAGTGATAAACAAACTGTCACAGTACAGTAAATAATAGGAAGTCTATTATCATCTGGAATAAATATGACGTTTACCATGTTTATCACAGTTAAGTAGAATGATAAAATATAGCTCTATCGAGTAGACAATTTTGATGAAATATATGTTGACCTTTTTTCGTGTTGGAAAGGGTTTATGCTAAATATTCTTTTAGTCCAAACAAAATTTCTTTCACAAAATTGTGAATATTCAATAGTAAATTAGGCTTCCTTGTTCATTCCTATAAAACTACATTTAAATAATCTTTTATATATCGAACCTGAAATATACGAAAGTGACTCAGTATATGTACACCTGATATGTTATTAATTATTACTATCTGAAATAATCTAATTCTCTTTGTTATGTATAAAGACATTACACCCTGATTTATAATAATAATATGCTACATTTATATAGCGCCCTATTCAGCTTTAAAGCTGCTCTAAGCAACTTTAAAGTACCAGTATTATTATTATCCCTGATTCAGACCGGTTTCAATCCAACACACACCTCATCTCCCAAGGGAGCATGCAACGCTTGCTGTCACCATAAGAGCACATCTTTACCCAAACACATAACCTTCACGTCCTGTCAGGTTCTCATTTTATGGATGAGTGAACCAGCTGCCAATATGATAGCATTGCAGCTCCGGAGCCTCGAACCCGCGACTCTTCAGTTACGAGTCCAACTGCTCTAACTAACTGGGTCATCACGACTCGACGATTTGATTATTATTATTTATAAAGGAGATCTAGATTAATAATATCTTCATATTTTCACAATAATAACTCTCTCACATCTGGATTAAAACTTTTACCTATGATCCAGAATATTATAAGAATCTGTACTTCGGTTATGGCGGAGCGAGCCGGTCTCAGGATGGCTAACATCTGTTTTCTTTGTGTCGTGGAGCAATGACTGAAAATATCAGACAACTATAGGGAAAACTGAACATGACACACACACATATATACAAGCGCGCGCGCGCGCGCACACACACACACACATACACCAAAACACACATGTACACATACATACACACACACACGCACATATATAAACACACACATACACACACAGAGAGAACAGACAGAGAGAGAAGAGAGAGATATATATATATATATATATATATATATTGTGTGTGTGGTGTGTGTGTGTGTGTGTGTGTGTCCCCTATACCTTGCTGTTTCAGATGGAGAGTGGCCACTCTCGGAGACGTAGAAGACCTCCTCCAGGCCAAACGTAGCCACGGCCAACAAGACCAGGAATATAAAATGTGATATTGTGTGCATAACAAACTTACTGACGGGACATCTCATGGCTGATGCTATCTGCAAATATAAACACCTTTAGTTTAGATTATATCACAAGTAATGGCGCTTCCTGGAGTACTGTTGATACGACGCTGGACCCAGACTCCTTGTCTCCGTAAGGCCATAAGTTATGCAATTTTTGGTGACCCTTGTTAAAATGTTCTCACCAGTGTCTCCGCTCTCAAATGCTCTCTTCGTTGTAAACTTGAAACTTAAATCTTAAAATATTACTCGTAAAAACAAATGATAGCATATCACGTGACAACAAGAACCACATATCGTATACTTTCACACATATATCAGTTATGAAATTTTTGGTCTTCAACATCCTCTTGTGCTTTCCTAATAACATAATAACATTATAGGTCCATTTTAAAACTATAAATACAAATTTGCTACAGAAGTCATTTAAAACAAATACAATACACATAAATGCCACATGAAATGTAGGGGGCGCCTTCGTGGTGTAACGGTAGCGTGTTAGATCACAGATCAATACCAGCCGTGTTCGAATCTCGGGGTGGGCATATCTGAAGTTTGTCTAAGCTTTCACTTCGCTTCATTACCTTTGGAGGTCGCTCGCCCCATTTAGCCTACCATGTGCACAAAAGTTGCCGTAAAACACCAATCGTCATCAACCATCACATGAAATGTTAAAACTATTAAAAAATACTGTAAGTTTCCGGAGGCTCTAAACTGTAACCGGTTTGGGTTATGCCTGAATTCGGCACAGGGTGGACCTTTTGTGGGATGTAATATCCACCATTAAATGGCTTCGAGCTGAACGTCTTATTTTCTAGGGACTTTGAGTTCTATACCAGATGTAGCAGGTATTATTAGCACCAAGCCTAAACAAGCCACGCTCTCAATGATTTACGGGTAGCCTGACAATTTGTCTTCAAGCATAATAATGTCTATACCGTGGCACGCCAAATTTCAATTTAATGTCCGGATGCGTTCGTGGTGAGACATTACACATGTCTCAGCATGAAAAGTCGCCACCATGGACCTAGTCCCTTGAAGAATCGTCCAGAGTTTGAATTCACGTTTCGAGATTTTCTGTGCCAGTGCCATTCTATATGGCTAAAAACGCACGCACACACACGCACGCACGTACACACGCACGCACCCCCACGCACATACACACACCGTGCAAGTTAGTGTGCGGAAGTAGACGGAGCAATGACTTCGACACAAAAAGCCCCAAATTTCTAAGTATACCCGATAATCCGGTGGGCGATATCACAAGAAAATGCTGGACTGAGCGATAATAAGACATTATTATTTATTACGTGGATAAAACGACTTTTCGTATTAATATAAACAATAATTAAGTTAGTAATTAACATCAGTTACTAAATCAACATCAGTTAGTTACTTAATTCCAATTATTATTGTTAGAGATCAATGGGATGACAAAAACGATCACCCCTGTAATCGATATTCGACGAATTTTAGACGAATATGGAAACTACGAGCCAAAAGTTAAATTTTATGGATTATTTCAGCATCGCTAATTAAAAATAAACCTGAAGTTTTCATAAGTAGACGGGAGCCCTTCGCTAGCGTAGTGAGTAGAGCGTTTCGCTGAAAGTCTGTAAGCTGTAGGTTCGAACCAGACTCTTAGCTGTGTTTGCGGCATGGTTACCCAGGAAATTGCACCTCGATGTGGCCAGAACCGCGGCTAAGCAAACCACTCACTCACTCACTCACCTACTCACTCACCCGTGCATAAGTGAAAAATGACAAGTAAACTATACGGTCGGATCTCGGGCCTTCTACTGGATTGAAAAGAAGGCAAATGTTTACATTGATACACGATGTTGTAAGCCAACAAACAAACATAAACATACCATTTCAATCGCTGTACATGTACATATATTGTTCCATACATGTATGATATGATGTCACTATTGGATGAAAACACTAAATGGGTCAAATTCTGGAAACGTCTGAACTCCACACAAACAATGATTAGAGTAAAATTGATATATTATGATATAATTCGCCAATATATCAATAGTCCTTTTACCTTAAAACGAGGATTGATGATGTAAGCCAGACATAAGAAGGGTAGAGCCGGTATCCAGATGACGACGAGTCCTGCCTTCTTGATCCATGTAGCAGACTGTAGGAATCCCATCTCGTTGCCATACCAGATACTGGTAAGATGTTGTTGACAGTTAGGGTGGGCTACAAACTGTAAATAGTAGACGTAGTAGTAGTATAAATAGTAGTAGTACCAGTAGCACCAGTAGTAGTAGTAGTAATAGTAGTAGTACCAGTAGCACCAGTAATAGTAGTAGTAATAGTAGTAGTACCAGTAGTAGTAGTAGTGTAGTAACAGTAGTAGTAACAGTAGTAGTACCAGTAGCACCAGTAGTAATAGTAGTAGTACCAGTAGCACCAGTAGTAGTAGTAGTACCAGTAATAGTACCAGTAGTACCAGTAGTAATAGTAGTAGTACCAGTAGCACCAGTAGTAGTAGTAGTAGTAGTAGAAATAGTAATAGTAGTAGTAGTAGGAGGAGGAATAGTAGAAGTAGTTGTCGAACTAGGAGCAGTAGTAGTAGTAGTAGTCGTAGTAGTACTCGTAGTAATAGTAGTAGTAGTAGGAGGAGGAATAGTAGTCGTCGTAATAGAAGTAGTACTAGTAGTAGTATAAGTAGTAGTAGAAGTAATATAAGTAGTTGTCGAACTAGTAGCAGTAATAGTAGAAGTACATGTTCCTCTTCTCTTTGTGTTTATATCTTTGCCTTTATCCTTCTTTAATTATCTATATTTATAATACTAACAACCAATACGACACTTTTACTTTTATTTTTCGGAAAAATAATTAATGAAGTTAAATAAACGAATTTTATTTAGTTAATATAAGTAGATATCTTGGAACGATTGAAGTGCCCTTTGTTATTAATCTATACGTTAAGATCTTGTGTTGTTGAAAGGAATATGTTTTTGTAGATTTAACTTTTATTTTGAAACTTAATAAACATATGACAAGGAATAGTGATATTTTAACAACTTTGATTATCAATATATATATATATATATATATATATATATATATATATATATATATATATATATATATATATAAACAAGCTAAAAGACACCCCAACCCTCACCGAAATCATATCAATCTTATGTTGATGCAACAACATGGATCAATCATCACAGATAAAGCAGTGATGACAATTATTATAATAGTAATTTTGTTTTTAATGCACCATAGCTCGGTCTACGACTCCGTGTTGTTGGCCACTGCGCATGCTCATAAATATTGTTTACTGACCTAAGCCAAAACTTGTATTTGCATCATTAAGTTTCTACGTGTAGGTGCATGTGTTCGTGCGTGCGTTTGTTTGTATGTGTATGAGTGAGTGGGGACAACCTTCTTCTCGTTATATCTCATAGCGAGCCGAAGTCTCGCCAGTGGATCACGTGACTCGGTACTCTCCTCTCCGAGAACGGCTTCCACTTCCTGTGTGCCACGACACAGGTCCATCATGTGACAGGCAAAGTTCATACACTGTTCAGCCATACTAATATAGTCACTCTGTAACAAACACAACAAACAACAAGTAAAGGATCACAGAAAACAAAACACACACAAACAGATAAATGTGTTAATCTTTTATATTCCTTTACATGTATTTATTTTGAATATGTTATGTACTATTTAATAAATAACGCTTTTATACCTGTTTTCGGTATGAAAACCTGTACTGGTTTTTATTAATAATAATAATTAAAATAAATAAATAATTATAATAATGATGATGATAATAATAATAATAATAATAACATTATTTCTACTACTACTACTACTACTACTACTACTAATAATAATAATAATAACACTACTTCTACTACTACTACTACTAATAATAATAAGAACAATAAAAACAAATATTTTATTCATTCGTTTATTATACATTTTGGTTGTCATTTATTATTCAACAAAGAGAGGAGGGTATGTCGGAAGTCCTGTTACAATGACTTATCAAAGTTTATAGTGTACGAAATTATTAGAAGAAAAAACACAATCAGAGCTGTTGATTGTTCATTTGTCAAACAAAAACAGCTTTATCACGCTGAGCAAAAACTTTATTTCATTCTTACAAACATCGGAAACAAAAATAAACCTGTAAAAATTAAATGGTGCCAGTTACTAAGAAGCCAGAAACACAGTCACCTGTGGGTGTACTCTTATTATTGAAGTAAACGAAAGCCAATCGGTAATCATATAATCCGCATAAATTATGTTCCATCCGTTTTAGATTAATTAGCGGGCATCTTTAATGTTACCTGAAACTCTTTCTCGACCTCAGCTATTTGCATCATTTCTTGTCGAAGTTCAAAGGTCTCCGTAATTGGGTCAAGGCTAGAAAGAGCTATATAGGCCGGACTGGAGAGCGCCTTATAGGCGTTAAGGCGGGATCGTGATCTCTGGAAATAGATGGCAAATTGTTATAGAATAGAGTGACTCTCATAGTATTCATATACGTCAGTATATTTTGTCCGATATTAGAGGGTGACCAAAAATAGTTCGAGTCACTTTTCTTTAAATAGTCCTACCTGCCAAGTTTGGATTACGAATGGTTAAAAATGGACTGTATGTCTCTGGATTAATGACGGATCGTGGAATTTGTGCAAAATTTGTATTACGAAATATTTAATTAAAAAGAAGTTATAATTCACCTTCAAAGAGTCACATTGTTGTTTGACGAAGCAGTCCTGACACTGACAGTATATGGCGTGGGGTTTCTCGATCGCGCTGCCCCTAGCGAGAAACATCTGAATCATTTCGTGATCGTTCTTGTGGGCAGCTAACATCAGTGGCGTCACATCCGGCGGATACTGATACTTCTCCTCTACACGGTAGAAGGCATCCCGTCGCTTCCGGCCAGCCTAATAATAATAATAATAATAATAATAATTAATAATAATAATAATAATAATAATAATATTCAGACACATAAATTTAAGTAGAATTATTGAACGTGGGGTTTTATTTAATAACAACAAAAAACCTCGAATAGGGATCTTAATAATACGTTTAATGTTTTTCTTTTCCCTCGCCCTTTCCACAATGTGAGTGATACAAACATAAGAAGTAATACAAATCTTCTCCAGACAAGATTCATGTATACAAATAAATAAATTAATAAACAAAGATCGTCTCTGCTGATAATAATATACTAGTCTGAATGGCTTAAACGTCATCACAAAATAACAAACTGAAATTAAAAAAATAATATAAACAAAATAGGCAACAACAACAACAACAACAACAACAACAAACGAACTAATACCGATAGAACTATAACTGTTAGTTTTATAATTGTTGTCGTTGTTCTTATTGTTATTATCGTTGTTAATATTGTTGTTTGTTGTTGTTGTTGTTATTATCGTTGTTATTGTTATTGATGTTGTTTTCGTTGTCATCATCATTATCATATTGGTGATAGTCGTGCCAGTGATAACGATGAGAAGGCATCATCATCATCATCATCATCATCATCATCATCATCATCACCGTCATTATAACTAAGAGTTAGAGCTGTTTTTATTTCTATATAGAAGTGGACATTCTAGTTGTACGGTTGATATACCTTGAGGTTTGTATGTTGGGATGTTTTTTTACTGTTGGGATGTTTGTCTGTGGGATGTTTCATTTAATTACATCATTTCCTTAAATTGGTTCATCTCTTGACCATATGGCGTATGCCCCACGTGCGATTAACACCGACACTAAACAAAACTTGATTCACTGACTGACTGACTGACTGACTGACTGACTAACCGACCGACCGACTGACCGACCGACCGACCCACTCACTCACCCATTCATTTGATATAGCTATATACGCATTAGAAATGACAAACCAAACATGACATAAGCTAAAATGCCACATTCTGATTATAGTTAACATCATCACGCCGCCATCATAACAATGATGATGATGATGATGGTAAGTATCATCATTATCATCATGGTGATAGTCATTAGTAGTATTTATAAAACCATCTTTAATAATAATAATAAAATATACTCATATCATCACATTACTTGGCATATTTATTTTCAAATCCTGCAAAAACAATGCCACGGGACATATGCGTTATCTCTTGTCCATCAGAGAGTCTTCTTCGAAAACTATCATATCGTACTGTTTCAGATAACTGTCTCGCTAAAGTGAACCTGTATAAAACAGCCCCCTCCCCATCCTGATAGTTATTTTCGTGTAGATTAAATTCCATCCTTTAGTATTTCTATCTCATGTGTACTCCAAATTGGATGTTTCAATATATAACATCTTTTGTTGCTTCTGGTTAATAAGAGTGATTTTCTTAAATATAAATATACTACTACTACTACCACTACTACAACTAATAATATATTATTATTATTATTATTATAATTATTTTTATTATTATCATCATCATCATCATCATCATCATCATCATCATCATGAACAACAACAACAACAACAAATCAATAACAACAAAAAATCAAGAACACTATTAACAACAATGTTGATTATGTTATCAATATTAACCTGTGAAGCGTCTGTTATATATCGAGGATGATCAACAATCAATCTGACAATATTGACTGATCCACAACTGATGGCGTGTAGTAAGGCGTCCTCCATACAGTCTACATGTACCTGATATAATGTAACATATAGGTGATATAATGTAACATGCGGTTGATATAATATAACATGTAGCTGATATAATCTAACAGGTGACGGTTTTATTATTGATATATATACTTGATATAATATAATATGCAGTTGACATAATATAACAGAGGTAACTCATATAATATGATATATACTTGATGTAATATAATATGTAGTTGATATAATATAACATGTAGTTGATATAACTCGTTGCCGATATAATGTAGCGTATGGTTGACATATCATAACATATGCTTGGTGTAAAATAACATGTATCTTATATACAGTGAGAATCCGTGATTCCGACAATGTTTGTCACGTGATAATATGTCGGATAAAAGTGAATGTCGAGTCAGTGAAAGGTCACATATTTGTGTTTTTAATTGACCTTGATTGATTATGATTGGCTATTAGATAGCCACAGGCAATGGAAGCATCGTGTGGCGGTGTGTATGGTCAAGGATGATTGTAATTGGTTACGAATTTGCAATTTTCCCCTGTGGGCTGATTAATTAACCATTAGTAAAAATGTCGCTGTGTCTTGCACGACTGAACCAGTGGAAATATTTAGCAACATTTTCCCTTTTTTTTTCGGATTATCAAGGTCATTTTACATTGAAATGTCGGATTCTGTTTACGAAATGTAATGTCGAAGTCGGAACGCGAATTTGCTGGATTAAAGAGTCATTTATAATGGAGCTAAATCTGTCACAGACACCAGTGTGTCGGAAGGTGCATTTGCTGGATAAACGATGTCCGGATTAACGGATTCACACTGTAATATGAAAACAAACTGATTGATATAACATAACGTGCATATTATATCATATTACAGGTATATTAGATGTATAGCACATATGCTATTATAATATGAAGGTGATATAACATCTACCTGGCATAACAAAAAGTAGCTTATATAATAAAGTGTAGTATGGATAATATAATGCATATGACGCTGTTCGGGGGGGGGGGTTGGGGAATTCGTGTGTAAAAGCGGAAATTGTGTACTTCACGTTTACCACAAAATACTAATAGACCATTACAAGACATCAGATGTGTATGTAAAACTGGACTACTGAAGATAATTTAATACTGTTTCTTTTGCATTTTAGTCATACCGAAATAGAAGTCCCAACTTTGTCAAAGGCTTCCATAAGATCTAGTTTAGTTGTCCACCATCGCATATACTCCATATAAGTGTACTCTTTTAGTAAATACAGAAAAGCCCGTCGTGACTGCATATTACATGTCACGTCTATTTATAATTATAATGACCCGTTATTGGTTGTTTTGGGTGGGTTTATTTTCAATACATTGTAATCTAGGAAGTTAGGGTTAAACCATTCACCACATTTCCTTGTCTTGGCTAAAATGTTGCAAATTCGTTGAAAGGTCGATTTACTTTACCTTCTCCATCAGTATCTCTATAGCCTCGACGCTCTCGGAGTCTATGGCCAGGTGTAGGGCGTTCCTTCCCATGTAGTCGACGCAGTTAGGATTGAGGACGCCTCTACCTTCCTTCTCCAGCATCTCATTGAGTAACACGTGATCACCAAGTCTGGCTGCGTGCAGATATAATCGCTCCTCGGTGGTCAGCTGGAGGTGACATAGGTCAATTGTTGATATGTTAATCAACAACAACAACAACAATAATACTAATTTGTTTTATAAAAAGAATCAATAAAATATATTTTATTATATTTCTAATATTCTGACTAAACTACAGCTAATATTACTGCTACTATTACTGCTACTACTACTACTACTACTACTACTACTACTACTATTGTAGATTTAATAAAGCGCGCTTACCAGCAAGAGCCATTCAAATGCACAATACAGTGATACCCCCCAATAATAAACATGTATATGTAAAAATTCAATAAGAAATTTGAACGATCTACATTACGCATCTGAGAAAGCAACCTGGAATAGAGGAGTTTTCAGAACGGATTTCAGCTTTTCAAGAGACGACGCATTTCTAATATGCGGCTACCTTCTCCACAAAGTGGGGTCTGCTATGTTAAATGCACAATCCCCTCATGACTTGAGCCGAGACACGAATATTTGACAGGATGGCCGGAGTTTTCGAGATGTTGAAAATAGATACGATGTCTAACAGGTAGTCAACGTAGTGTTTCAAGAATTGGGGATAATATAATCGTACTTTCGAACAATTTTCACTATGAAAGCTCTACCATTCGGTGAAGGCGATTAATGTCATAATCAGATATGCCACAGAACAGGGAATTACACAATAGTCTCGCTTCACTTGTCTGCTGCATTTGATGTCATTGATCACACAATCTTTCGAAGGAGTCTCAAATACTCTTGGAGTAACCTGAAGTTCCCTATTCTAGATCCAGTCGTACTGTGTCAGAGTGACACACACACACACACACACACACACACACACACACACACACACACACACAACACACACACACACACACATACACACACGCGCGCGAGCGCACACACACACACATATATATATATAACCGACATAATTTGGTGTATCACTATCACACGGACGATATTCATGATTATTTGACTTAATGCAAAGAAAAACACAACATAGACGTCTTAAAGTATGTAGAATTTACTTAAGTTGCTTTCAAATTTTCACAACTAATACAGCTATACCCACAAATATCACAAATATTAAATAATCCAGTTCAAAGTGCTGATTAGTCGACTTTTAATGGCCTGTGGGCGCCGCCGTTTTTAAGCTAGACAGAGACCGGAAGCTGCTGAAAATACTGATTTCACTTGAACGCAGTAGTTTGACCGGATGTTTGTAGAGCCCGTACAAAAGCATGTAAACAAGTGTGAGCAAAGAATTATTCCAGAACAAAACACAATTATCTTGTTAAAATAACGTCATAAAGAGAAACTATGATCCGCGTCAGTCTAGAGAGCGCTCATGTGACGTCAGGGCATTTGAGTTTCTCCATCCCGCCTTCCAATCTGTCTTCCGGTGCAGCCGTAATGACTGCCCTCCAGTAAATTGGATTATTTCCCTATATCTATTATATCAGGTGTATTTCGTGATTATTATTGTGGGATTTTTGGTTACTATTCTAAGCATTACATATTTAAGAACTATTTTCTGAGGGCGAACTGTCCCTTTAAGATGAACCAGGAGAAGACGGAACTCGTTATCTTCAGACCAAAACATATGGTAGGGATAACCGAAGAAGTCCAGCTTCGGGTAGTTGAGAAAACTGTTCGCGAAGCGTAGTCAGTGAAAAATGTAGGACTTTACTTAGTCAAGTAAATGCAATATCAAAAACTTGTTATTATCAAATTCGTAATTTTGGTCATATAAGGCGGTATGTCACAAGGGATACTTGCAGACTACTGGCCCATGACCTGATGACCTCATGGCTGGATTACGGCAATGTTTTCCTATTCAACTGCTCGACTGGTTACCCGTACTCGTAAACGAGACCATATATCACCAGTTTTGAACTCCCTGTATTGGCTTCCAGTAGGATACAGGTCGCAGTACAATATCCTGATGTATGCCTACACGGCACTTCACCGGACGGCCCCTCAATACTAGGAGGAACCTACTGTTGGGTATCGTCCAACAAGGTTTCTGGTATCTGAGTGTGAATTACTCTTAAGTGTACATTAAACAGGTGGCGTGACATACGATAATAGGTCTGTCAGAAAGGCTGCAGCGCCCCCTGGAACAATCTTCCAATGACCATCGGGAAGTTCAAGACGATTGATAACTTCTAGATTATGACGATACTGATAATTGATATTTTACGGCCACTTTTGTGCACATGGTAGGCTAAATGGGCCGACCGACATCCAAAGGTAATGAAGCGAAGCAAAAGATGAAACAACCTTCAGATATGCCCACGCCGAGATTCGAACTCAGATGGTAGCGATCTGTGATCCTATGCGTTACCATTTAGACCACGGAGGCGTAGATGGTAAAAACTAATCTTTTAATAACCATGTATTTAGCTGTCTATGTTTAAAAGCGCATTTATGTAAATATGTAAATTTTCTACATCAATCTCATCTACCTATCTGAGCGCCTTAAAGTAATCTTTTTACATAGTAAATAGGGCACTATAAAAGGTATTATTATTATTATTATTATTATTATTATTATTATTATTATTATTATCCATGTTGTTATTGTCGATACGATATTCAACAAAGCCATGGAACACAGTAACTAGTGCTTCTTGTGTCAATACTGCTTTTAGACAGTGAATATTCTTGAACAAGTGGTAGGAAGCTCAATATACTGATGCGTTATGATAATACATAGTAATACGCATTAATACCTCAAGATGTTTTAGTGACTCATTAGTTGTAATGGAAAATTGACCAATCTGTATTGTTGATGTTTTTTTAGCGATTTAACATAACATGCTGGAGCGAAATAGAAAATATTTATTTTATTATCGTTTAATTTTTATAAGATTTCGACTCATCCCTGGCCGAAAATCAGCAAAACAATGCTATAAATTCTTTGTCAGGATCCAGTGATAGAAACAATGCGTGTCATCGGCATATAAGTGGTATTTAACACCAGATCGCTGTACAGTGATCCAGAGATTACGTGTGTACATCGTGAAAACGCAAACGGCAACTTGTGGCACACCAGATAACAATAACAGAACATCAGACAAAATCCCATGACCGGACTCTTTCGGAGCGTTGTTCCACAAAGGACTGAAACGGGTCATGGCTTAGGACTGTATACTACTAACTAGGATACAATCTCTGCACAAATAATTTATTTCATGTGTTTTTTTATACAGTTCTGAAATAATAATTGTTTGATTGATGATGACGTAGACTGGCCCAGAAGAACAGGTAATATTGGTTTATCTCGATCCATTGACATGATCATATCATTTTAACCTGAACCAAGCTTATTTCGGTCATTCTACCACTTTTATATACAGACGGTCTTGATTTTTTAAGGTTATTATTGAGTAAATATTAGTTGAAACCGAAAACATCTGCTTTTAGAATCGTCTTAGCTAAGATGTTAGATTTGATACAGAGGGTCTGTAGCTGTTTGGAACATGTCAGTGCAAACAAGCGCGATATTTATTTATTAACTATCTTAATAATTGTGGCTTATCGGAGCATCCTTACACCCTTAGATAGGCCATGTAGCTTATAGGGTCTAGTGTACAGAAACCCTTTAGATGACTTCTTCAGCAAACGGTCTGATATCAGTCTCTATAAGAGTCTCAAATGTATCGATCAAGGTCATTCAGGACACTTTTACTAACGGAACAGTCTATGATAAGATGCTGACAGGGAACATCTTTTGACGTCGTTTTAGTGCCTTTGACGGAGAACGTTATTGAAACAATGGGCCACATCTTTGTCAGAGTTTATAACATTTGGGTGAACAGTCTGACCTTTTATGTAGTACCTCAGACACAACAGCGAAAACAATTCTTTGATTTTCCTTGTATAATTTGATCTTTCTATCTTGGTATACTGATTTTGAAGAGGCAAATGTACTTTTAAGTCGAATAACCTTGAATATTTCATACTGAGCATACAAACCGGTCTTGATACAGAGATGGTGGCGTACAGCATCAGCATAATTGTGTCTCAAGTTGAAAAATCTGCGTACTGACAAGTTAGTTGGAGTGTAAGGTAAGGTGCTTTAGACATTAGCAAATAACAGCTTTGTTTTTAATTGGTTCAGTTTATTTCGCTTCCTCATAGTCCTTTTAATTTAGAATTTAGAATTCGGTATAGTTTCAGACTGAGAGTGTGAGAGGTTCCCGGTTCGATTCCATTATTTTACCGAGGTAGAGATAGGTAACTCTATTGAATTTAACAGTTTATAATTGTCGGTGATAGATTGCTGTTAAGGTTATTGGGTTATCATGTAAAGGAATGGATTATCGTTGATGGTAATGGATTACACACCTAATAAAGATTTTTAAAGGTATATATATATATATATATATATATATATATATATATATATATATATATATATATATATATATATATATAAAAACCATCTACTATTTATCAAGATGATGATGATGATTGACGTTTTACGGCCACTTTTTGCACAAGGTAGGCTAAATGGGCCGAGCGACCTCCAAAGGTAATGAGGCGAAGTCAAAGACGAAACCACGGAGGCACTATTTATTAAGATTTCTCATAAAGACACAAATATTCCTGTATATAAGTAAGTGCCATACGATTGATTTTGTTTGCGTGCAATAGTTGACTTAGCAACAAACTACGAGCTCTTGTTAAGGTTATAGATGAACGAAGGATATAACATTTTGATGAAAGTATGACAACGTCAACAAGAATCCGTGTACCAATTTCCTCGCTGTATCTAAACACCACCGCGTTTCTTAAAATGAACAGAAGAAATAAATTATCCGATCAGAATATTCTTTGCGCTGGATGATCGGATGGCTTTGGAACAAAAGCTCAGGGTTTTCAAAGAATAAAGACACTTTCCGAACGATATCCGTGAAGCCAACGGACGTGTTTAACTCGATAAGCCAATAATCTTTTCGTGTTTGCTAAGGTAACAATTGAGGACAGCGAGATGTGCGCCATCTCGGAGATTAATTCGTAACTTCATCGCTTCCGCCAAAACATGGACAACGGGACGCCGGCTAACTGTCTGCCCGAGAATCTGTTTGGAACAATAACAATCTAGAGTGAAGCCATTATCGGCTAAAACACACACTGTTTGCTGAAATCATAAACCCTGTCGCTGCATATTTCTATTACGAAGGACGTTCGTTATCTATAGCAAACAATTCGTGAGCGGGTCGGATGGATGGATATATAGCGTGTGTGCTTGCGAAGGGTTTGAATAGGTCAGAAGTGGTAAGCTTGGGTCTCGTTACAGAATAATTATGTTACATAATCAGTGATCATGCATAATTATTTATGCTAAAATGGTTTAAATGGCACAGATGCACGCGGGCGTAAAAACAGAACACACACACACGCGCACACACACACACACACACACACACACACACACACACACACACACACACACACACACACACACACACACACACATATATATATATATATATATATATATATATATATATATATGGGTCATTCCATATAAAATCTACCAATGCTTCCCACCTGTCCACTTTATATTTATATTTTTATATATCAACTACCATGTATATGATGAGGCCTGGCATAATTTTAACTTCCACTACCAAATATTTTCAGGGTTACACCACTTTGAAGTGCCGAAGGTACCTTTAATTATGCCGGTTTCGAAATCACGCCTAATTTGTAGCCATGTTTGAACCCTGATAACCTTTTCAGGGATGAAAGCTGTGTCATAGTTCTATCCACATCCGGAATGCCTTTATGCTCTATTTTGAATAACATATACAGTGTGAGTTCTGACACTCAATAAATGATCATTAAAGGGACATTCCACCGTCAGAAAATATTTTAAATATGTAATGCTTAGAACAGTAACCAAAAATTGTACAATAATAATCACGAAATATACCTGATATCATAGATATAGGGAAATAATCCAAATTACTGGAGGGCCGCCATTACCGGCTGCACCGGAAGCCAGATTCGAAGGTGGGATGGAGAAAACTCAAATGCTCTGACGTCACATGAGCGCTCTCTAGACTGACGCGGATTATAGTTTCTCTTGAGCGTTAATATCTCAGGTATTTTGAATCATCTTCCTCTTGTAAGGTTTCCTCTGGCTCAAAAGGATATGGATGTATATCATTCATGACGTAATTTTAACAAGATAATTACGCTATGTTCTGGAATAATTCTTTGCTCACACTTGTTTACATGCTTTTGTACGGGCTCTATGGACTTCCGGTCAAACCGCTGCGTTCAAGTGACGTCAGCATTGTGGAGCTTCCGATCTCTGTCCAGCTTAAAAATTGCGGCGCCTAGAGACCACTAAAAGTCGATTAATGAGCACTTTGAACTGGATTATTTAATATGTGGGTGATCGTTTACAAATGTTGATATCATTTATGATATTTGTGAGTATAGCTCCTTTAGTTATCAAAATAATTTCTGAGGGTGGACTATCCCTTTAACTATCACGATTTAGCTTGAGAGGTTTTAAAATCTGACATCTTCTGATCGTAAATGACACGAGATAGAACCATATTATAAGTACAATGCCTACCCCATACCTGGTCATATTTGAAAATAATAATAATAATAATAATAAAAACAATAATAATAATAATAATAAAAATAATAATAAACTTAATATTTGTTTTATTTGCAACAAATATATTATCTTATTAAATCAACATAATAATTATCATAGTTTAGACACCATATTTATTTATTTCCCGATTCTGTTTGGTTTACATATTGTCACAATTTATTACATTTTATTGATGATTGAAAAGGATTATTATTCTAATTTCGCTTTAAATCTAGTAAAACTATTTAGCCCAAGCCACTACAATTACCTCTAATTATGATCCATTGTTCTATGACAATGCCACACTAAGTTTATTTAATTTGTATCGACTCACCTGAACCGTCTCGAAGTTCGAGAAGATTGAACCACGTGGTGTAGGAGGCGATGACCTGTGACTGTTGGTCGACTGCGCCTGCGCGTGGTTCGAACTTTGATCTTTCATTTTCAAACTTCGGAATGGCAGTTTTCCAAACGGCAGATGTTCCCCGGGTTATCTGGCAGTAAATAAAATGCTTAGAGCAGTTCAAGAAGTTTGTTTTAAATGAAAAAAATTATCACAGAGAAGAATAATAGCAAACGATTGTTACCTTAGTTTGAGCGAAGTGTTTAGCTTTTGTTGTTATCTGGTTGCCATGGAGCAGAACAAGTTCGCCATCATCAAGTCATCCGACACGCCATATCTCCAACATCAGAGCCACAGCCGATAACGTGCCACATCAGTAACAACTTATGATGTCGCCACGATACTCGACTAGATCTGGCTGTAAATTAGTCGCATTGCGGCTGTTAGGCGTTACTATTCTGAAAATGATCGCAAATACTCGGCTATGTTGACGTGGTATTTAGTATTTCCAGGCCTTCACCCGCTTCTCACCATCCACACTCAATTGCGAATAATATGTCCTTTCCACTTAGCTCTTGGTGTGTGTGTGCGTGTGCGCGTGTGTGTTTTATATCAGTTTGTGTATTCCTCTCCCCCTCTCTCCGTGTGTGTGTGTGTGTGTGTGATGCCTTTCATACGCTGATCGGTCGGGTCTGTCTTCCCGTATTTGCACTCACTCTCCACAGAGTGTCACTGTGACAACAGCACTCCAATTTGTGCCATTATAGCTTGGTGGCTGTCAAGTGTGTCAATATGACATTACAGTCTCTATAACTTCGTACGGCGTTCGGTAACATGTCTAACTAAGCGTTCCCTCGTCGGCACACGCTCTCTTCGTCGCACGCAAAGTGCAGCCGTCCAATCAGAGGTCATCCGTCTTGTGACGTCATCGTGTACAAATATGGCGGCCCGCTGGCCGTGATAGGCGATTTTCAATCAGTTGTCGCCAGATGGCATTGTTATCAGAGTTAATTATTGAGTTAATCGGAACGATTTGTGTTTATCCACCATTTACCGAGTGTTGTTCAAATACAGATACAAAGTATCCGTTGACACGCCTACATACCGCTCCGGGACTACTATCACACACACACACACACGCACACACTGTAGTAAATGAGATTAACAACTCAATCCTTGTGTTGTTCAAATACGGATACAAAGTATCCGTTGACACGCCTACATACCGCTCCGGGACTACTATCACACACACACACACACGCATGCACACACTGTAGTAAATGAGATTAACAACTCAATCCATGTTCATCTACTGATAAAACTCATAACATACAGATAATAGCATATATATATATATATATATATATATATATATATACATTTTGTGTACATTACACTGTCATACTCAACCATATAAACATCGCGGTGTCGTGAAATTATAAAATGGTCTACATAATCGTATACCAGTACTGTCATTGCTGCTCAGAACACCCTCTTCACAAAACCTATCTACAACGTTTTTATACTTTATATTTTGTCCTAATACAGTTTTGAGACTGATTTTGTCCATTGAACAAATTTGTCTACTCGTGAAGGTAGCGTTAGAATTACAAAAGGAATTAATATTAAATTTGCGCCTTAGTGATTCATTGCACGGCACAAATATTTAGTAATATTGAATTTCCTTTAAATTAAATTGTAATTCATAAATACAATAGTTGCAATTTGCGTCCAGCTGAACAATTAAAACATGGCCTAATATAGAACTTTAGCTGTTACTAATACATTCTTAAGTTACTGTATGAGAGACCGGCTAATCCAAGGAATGAAATTTATAACTTTGTGAGATTTCAAATTACTGAAACCGAAACCATTCAACCTCCTTACCCGACAAGCCAAACCTGTCTTAAACCGGAGGGGAAAACCCCAGGTATTAAGTGCAACAGCTAATATCATAAGCAAGGGTAACATTGGCAAAATGTACAACAGACATATTTCCCTTTTCTTGTTATTGTTGCACAGATCATGCAAACATTGAAATATATTTCTCTTAAACAGCTAGGTGACTGTCTCAGCGATATCTCTGGCTTAATGCCAACAAAACAGATTTCATCATTATAGGTACATTCAGACAACGCGGCTAACTTACTCGTTTCTTCCCTACACCCATCCTTAATCATACCATCACACCGTCAGACGCTGTACGTAATCTTGGTTTGATAATGATTTTAATTTCATAAAACATGTTTCTCTGACATGTCGCTGCTGCTTTTATCATATTCGTGACCTTCGCCGTGTTCGTCTAGTAGGCTTGATTACTGCAACTCTCTTCTTTATAACATCGCATCCAACTATATTCTAAAACTTCTCACATGTGCGGCCTCCTCAGTTTTTTTTCATTCTGTCCCACTTCTGAAATCTCTTCACTGGCTGCCTGTTGAATCTCACATTATTTTCAAACTCTGCACTATTGCCCATCAGTCTCTCAGGGTTCCGTTCATCAGGTTTTCACTTGTTGTCTGTTTCCAGGGTCAAAACTCGCGTGGGCACTCGTGCTTTATCAGCTGCTGTCTCTACACTTTGTAGTTCACACCCTGGACAGGTTAAGTCATCAAATAGCATAGTTTCTTTCCGTCACCATTTAAAAACTCACCCTTTCACACTTGACTAACTATCCCTCCTACGTTTCCACTGCGTCGAATCATTTAATGATGAACTTTGCATTATAGCTGGACTGTAATTGCCCCACCCCTGTACTAGAAGTGCACCTGAGCTCGATGTTTTGAGGATATTGGTGCTATAGAAGTTTGGTAATTATTATTATTATTATTATTATTATTATTATTATTATTATTATTATTATCATTACTAACAAATCCCTCGAATGGTTTGAAAACGTTCAAGCTAAACACATATGTCTCTCCAGCACTGGTATTTCTTTGACTTAATAATATATTGACATAAACATTTATATCCTGAACTCAATATTTTATCCCGTATCCTTGTAAATTTTTATTTAGACGATCATTTCTTTATCTCCTACTGATGATCACCTTTTGTATCCAAAATGAAAAAGACTGTCCATTTCTTTCTGATTTTGATGATGGGATGTTGACTTCTGAAATTTTATCAAAATATTCCGAACATAAATTCTTATATTTACATCAGTTTGCTGTATGTCAGTTATGGCGTTTATTATAAAAAGCAAACCAGTCATACTTAAGTTTAATAACGATATTTCTGTGATTTCCGCATATTGGATGGTCCACCTTTCGTCTTCCATTACACGCCAGTTAGCTTTATGTGCTAATAATTAATTGAATAAACTATAGGCGGAGGGGGGTCACATTCAGCTGCACACTGTGTTTATTTCTAAGGCCGTTGTTAATTAATTACATCGGATCGTAGCTTTTGTATAATATGTTGACTGTTATTTTGACAAGGACACTTCCATAAACGATTGCGAGCATTGAAATCTCCAACAAATATCATCATATTTGAACAGTGTACGATTCTTATTTTGGTATTTTAATCCCGGGATTGTATATATTATTAAAGTAAATAATTTCCTAGATCAATATCGATATTGACCTACATTACGAGGATAAGACCCACAACTCTGGCTTGAATCTTCGTATTCGACTTGTTGATGCCACTCATCACCTCTAGATCATGAGTGATGCACGTTATTGAATAAACCAAATATGACAAATATTCGAAAATGTGATCATATCGCCCCAATTCTTCAAAAACTACATCGGCTACCTGTTAGACAGCGAATCCATTTCAAAATCATCCCGAAAACTCAGGTCATCCAGTCAGATACTATTACAGATGCCATTATCTCGGTTCAAGTCATATGGTGATTGTGCGTTTAGTGTTGCATCCCCCACTTTGTGGAATAGGTTGCGGGCGGATATTAGAAATGCGTCGTCTCTTGAAATGTTTTTAATCTGTTCTAAAAAACACACCTGTTCAAGGTCGCTTTCACAGATAAATAATAATAATCTTTTAAATATCTTATATGTTTTTTTACAGACATATTATTTGGGGTGTTATTAAATTACATTTTATTTATACAGCGTCTTTGAATGGCGCTTTATTAAATATACATTATTATTATAATAATTATTAAGTTATTTTACTTGGGAACAACTCGGACCTATCTACCTCGAAACCAGCTCCTACATTTAAATTATTTTTTAAGGAGGTGCAGGGTCAAGCATCTCCTGCAGCATACTTAAGGATGTAGCTATTATTTTGCTAAATGTTATGTGTTATAAATTCTTTGCCTTTGACCCTGGCCCTGACTCGACGCACTCCTCAAACAGGTCTCATTTAAAGGATGCGAAATAATACTCGTACAAACAACAACAATAACGGGTCCTGAGTAATGAGTGATATCACGCACGACCAGGATTGTTACAGCGAGTCATTGACTCACGGTGCCCGAGGTGAAACTTAAACAAAATGAACATCTAAATAAAGATATGTTCTGGTGCAGTTTGAAATGAAGCATTTATCCTGAAAGGATACACGACGGAAGGTCATATTGTGGCATCGGAGTTTTAAGTGGACGTCGAAGCAATCTTGGGTTCGCCTTACAATGATAATAAAATAACGAGTGCATCTACCTTATGTTTACGGTAAATAGTAGTAGTGAGAGAAGAAGTAATAATAATAATAATAATAATAATAATAATAATAATAATAATAATAATAATAATAAACTATTCTGAATTCGCTGAAAGCGATTAATGTTATAATCAGATATTCCATATAAAAGGGAGTTCCAATAGTCTATACAAGATGTAACAAAGGAACGAACTACAGTTATAAGTGTTTATTGCGTCAAGAATGTTTTTAAACAGTGGATGTTCTTTATACTGACCTATTAGGGGTAATTTAAGATGCACCCATCTATATTACTGGTGTCTTTAGGGATTTAACACAATGTGGTGAGGCGAAATATATAATATTTGCTTTATTGCTATGTAATCTTAGAAATGTTTGAATCATCCATAGCCGAATATCATCAATATATTGTTCAAATTTGTTCATGGAAGAGGACAAATTTAGTTCATTGTCAGGATCTAGTGATATATATAGCATACAAGTGATATTTAACCCTATATCGCTACGCAATGATCCCAAGAGGACGAGTATACATCACGAAAACCAGAGGACCTTGAACTGAACCCTGTGGTACATCAGATAACAAAAACTGAACATCAGATAAAATACCATGAACAGACACTCTCTGGGAGCGTTGTTCCAGATAAGATCGAAACCACTCAACTACTTTACCTGACAGACAAAACATGTCTTTCAACCTAGAGAAAAGTACATTATGGTCAACTGTGTCAAATGCAGCAGACAAGTCCAGAAGAACAAGTATTACTGGCTTACCTTGATCAATTGACATCGTAATATAATTTTTCACCCGAACCAAAACTGATTCTGTGCTGTGACCACGTTTATATGCAGATTGTGGTGATTCATTAACATTATTATTGACTAAATATTTGCTTAGACCGAAAACAACCGCCCTTTATATAAATTTAAATATAAATGTAAGATTTGAAACAGGTCTGTAATTGTTTAGACTATCATAGTCCAAACTGGGCTGTTTTTAAGCATTAGAGCAACTGTCTTTTCAGCAACTGTCTGATATCAGTTTCTGTAAAATGCTCAGATGTATCCATCATGGACATGCAGGACTCTTCTACAAATGGCATACCCTGTGATAAGGACGCCCGTTGTGTATATTTAGCATCTTTTTACAGAAAAGAAGTGATTAAATAATGACCATATCTTTGTCTGAGTTGATTATATTTGGAAGGACATCATCACCCTGAAAGCATATTTTACACACACTGGTTAGAGAGACCTGTATGTTCACATGTCAGCTTTTAATGCATTATTTATGAATGAATGGGATTTTATTATAATTTGTTGTTCAAATGTGTTAACATATTTTTTATCTAGTAAATACAAGTCCATTTTAATTATAGTTCACATCCTTCCTTAAAACCATGTTTAAGATACTAGTATAAATGTTCATATATATATATATATATATATATATATATATATATATATATATATATATATATATATATAATAATTTAAAGCAATTTACTGGCCTTTAAAACATGTATTTAGATAAAATAATCCATACTATCAATAGTTTTTATTATTTAAGGTTTATATTATTTGAGGTGGAATCTTTATATTGACATTTTGCTTTATGTGAGAGTCCACTAATGTATGCCGATGTCACATATATCATATATCACTCTATTAAAAGCTATTGTTTGTGCTCACTAGATGATTTCGCGACCGATTCAGGCAAAATGCGTTGCATCGGTTACCAACTGCGTCTCGGGTTAGAAACAGCTATGGCGCCCACTGTCAATAGGGGATGGCAAATTTACACTAACGGTAAATACTAGAAATCTTTGAGCAAATTATTTCATATTATACGGAGACTGAGACTAGTATTTCCACTGAACGATTGTGTCTTTCCGAAGGATTTAACACACTATGTATCCTATCTTTCCAGATGAATGACACAACTAAGCCATCGTTACTCTTGTTGACTCCTAGGTTTTTTTAGCATGGATTTGAATGGATTAAATAAATGATTTTAAAGTGTACCTTTTAGCTGAATGTAAATTGATTTTAATGAAAATTTAAAATATATTTAATGTAGAGTTTTGGAAATATTATTTTTACTTGTACCTGGGAACCAATCATATATGTATCACGTGTATATTGTTAAATAAAACATATTATTACATTAGAGTATTAACACTCTTGGCATTTACATGTAGTAAACATTGCACGAATGGCTGATTCAGAAGGACAGAAACGGTTCACTTTCAATACAAGATTTCATGCATAAATATCGATGTTACAGTAATAATAATCACCGAATGAATTATAATCTATGTGATCATTGATTAAATCCATTCACATCGTCATGCCAGACGGCAACGGTTCTACAAAAAATAAGTTTGAACTAGAAGCTGAACGTTACTTAATTTAGTGTCATATATCTATTTGATGAAATCTATGTCATTCCTATTAAATGCAAAATTATGATCTGGAGATCACATACACTTAATGGACTATAAAATAAAATCCAAATATATCTGCTAAACAGTTTAAATACGTCTTTCCAGAAAGATATTTATCGGCCACTACATGCCTAAATCACTATGCAACACAGTGGATTCTAAACCGAGACCGTAGTGTGAAATTCAGCCGCATGGTGGCGCCAGTGGTAATTGAACCTCTTACTCACTCATATGGAAGACAGTTTGATGTCATTGTGATCTTGTGTGTGTGTGTGCTGGCGTACGCTCATGTGTTTGCGTGTGTGTATGTGTTTGTGTATGTTGTATGTTGATTGTGTATGTTTGATTTGTGTGTGTGGGGGGGGGGGGCGAATTTGGTCATGTAGAACAATGCACTGGGACGAAGTATCTCAAATCGGGAATTTATCCCCTGGACAATTCATCAGCGGACTCAATCCAGACGGGTGCCTTTTCATGCTAAATCATATATAGTGTGTCTCACCGGTTTTTTCAGCTGTTTCTTAGTCAAACTTGTATATACTACATATATATATATATATATATATATATATATATATATATATATATATATATATATATATATATATATATATATAAAGAAGCACTTTATTGAAATATATTATATCTGGATTTTGTTTTAACCTAGATATTAATTATCTTAATTATATATTTAAATAAATATTCCATATTTTCTAAAACGTTTACTAAGCTAGCAAGTCCAGTAATAGAGCTGTTTATTTTTAAGACAAACTCTACCTTAGGTCAGATAATGTCAATATATAATGACATTCTCTGCTCGTGTGGTGCGGTGATGGGGGAGGTTTTATACTTACAGTTGTATGTTGTATGAATGCTATTTTTAAAATCTAGTTTGTACGTTTTTATTTTGTATTATGGTTATTATGCACGTTTGTGACAGTGAGCTAGCCTGGATCAGCGGAATTTATTTTCTTGGAACTGTGATGAAAAATTACTTCGCAGACCGCTGTTCAGCAAAACTAAGCGATAGCGTTATGACCAAACAGTAGCGACATCTAGTGAATAATAATGATGTCAGACAACCCCAAAACATTGGCCTATAGTGAAATGTGGGCTGTTATGACAAATAGGAAATTCCACTTAAAGAACTACTACTAAAATATGTAACATTTATTTAACTGAAGCATATAATTAATATATTTTTTGCTAATCATATAAAATGTATTATTTTGTAATTGATAGAATGAGGCCGTTTAAAGAAGAAACTGAATTTCAATATTAAATATAGGCCTATATCTTCAGTTTTAGATCTGCATCGACCAAACGGGATATATGTATAATGCTAAAAATATCAAGATAATTAATTAATATTTCTCTATTAGTTACGTCGAAGCCTTTTTCATAACGTTATGATATTTCTGTTCCGCGACAGAGTTATATAACTTACAATGGAATAATGTTAAAGTTTTATTTCATTAGCTTTAATTGTTGATTAAGTGGTATGCACTTTTCATAACACAATCACATAAACATACACACACGCCCAGACGAGCGCGCGCGCGCGTTTAAGTATTTCAAAATGAAATATATTGTAGTCTATGGAGAATTATATATATATATATATATATATATATATATATATATATATATATATATATAAAAATGGTGTTTCATTTGACTTCATTTATACCTTAAATCGCTCGGCAATTTTGCCTACAATGCACAAAAGTGGCTGTAAAACACCAATCATTATCATTAGCTATCTATCTATCTATCTACCTAGCTAGCTAGCTAGATACAAATAATAGATAAAATAGATAGATAGATAGTTAGATAGATAATTTATTTTACAATTTCTATTTACAAAATTTGGCTCATAGACAATATACAATGTCTTGAAATTGACATGTTATTTATCAGGAAATTGAGGGACCAATATAGCTTCGGTTGTCTTCCTACTGGCCTCTAAACAACTAGGTATAAGCAAAGATTTCTCTGTACTAGATAAGTTTTGAATTTTATAATAAGAAAACATAACAACGGCAGAACTACACCGTATTAGTCGACCATGTAGTTAATAAATAATAATATTTTAGTGAATTTTAAATCCACGTAGACGATAGTAATCAAAGAAATCAAACAACGCAAGGCTTAATGGTTAATTTGTATCTAGCATATTTATGTGTAATTAAATCTGTGAAATTGAACAGCGTGAAATATGTCCGTCTATGTTATTTATAAAGGATGGATTCTATGTTTATTTCAATATATTTCCAATTTACGCTAAAATGTTGAAATTGTTTATACGATACGGTAATATCAGCCCCTCTATAAACAATTATTAGATTAAGAGATATTGTAGACCAAATGCAACAAATATGTACTATCTTCACATTTAGGGGGCCAAATTATATTTGTTTTCTATGATTATATAAATTTCCACTTAATTGTTGAAAAAGTTGTTGGGTGGGTAAATTACTTTATTCTTCATAAAATTAATTATTAACAAGAATACGATTATAAACATCAACTGAGACTGGACAGAAGTTTTATTCTATCTCGATCAGTATTCATGAAAATCTAAAATTAAGTTTTACTTGATTAAAACCGCCACAAATAAGACAGTAGCCGAGCTATTTCGACGAAGGCCAGCTGTCTCCACAGAGATAATTCGTCTATAGCTTAGATAGCTCGGCCAGTCTGGGTCGACATGTCTCGGGCCGAGTCGTGTCGATGGCCGAGTTGTCCCGTAGCCGAAACACCCATAGACATTGACCCATTGACCTGAAAGAAAACTAGACCGAACACGGCCGCCGATTTCATGGCAAACAAGTCCCAACTTCCGGTTGTGGAAAAAAGGAACGCAGACTGCAAAATCGGGTTTATAAACGTGGTGAATTATTGTTGGGTCGTTGGTTGCATAAGGCGTGGGAGTAAAAGTAATACAAAAGGAATATCTTTTCATCGGTTAGTATAAGGAACACATTTAAAACAACTGTTAAAGCGTGTTTTTTTTGCGGGAAATTAAGCTTAACTAATATTACATTTTGCCTGTTCTACACCCCCCCCCTTCTGTCTCTGGCGTTTGATCCCAACTAAACTAGATCTACGGACTTACGTAAAACGACATTTACATATTTCATGGCATATAATAGGACAGGAATAATACAGATTGTCTGTACATATAAAATTATAATGCACACATCACAATAAATGTCCGCATTTATAGGTTCAAAAGTCGAAGCGCAGCCGCTTCAACATTGTTTTTTGCCTCTCCGGAAGTCAGCGCTGTTTGGTCATGGCGGTCCAATCAAACATCGCTCAGTGTTCGGTCTAGTTTTCTTTCACGTCAATGTTCATAGACTTTTTTTTTACTAGTTTTACTATTTACCCCCAAAATGTAATTGTTGCCGGTTCGTTTACTTTGGTTTTTGTTTGTGTGGAGAGAGTATATATATATTTGTTGCATTCTGTCTAAAATATCTCTTAATCTAATAATTGTCTGTAGAGGAATTATTATTACATCAGCATTTGATCAATTTCAACATTTTCGCGTAAATTGGAAATATATTTATTTATACAGATATAGAATAGTTATATCTGACTTTGTATTTGTCGTTTAAGAAGGACACAGAAGTTAATAAACTAATATATGTCAATATGAGCCTGTTATTTTGTGATAATTCGTTTAGAGTCGCCGTCAATAGGACACATTAAATAGTAGCTTTGATATATTAAAAAAAAAAAAAACAATTGCGTAGATATGAATTATATAAATAACAGAGTGTCTATGTTGATGATTTTGTATTAAGTATACAATAAAATTAAAATTAACAACAAGAAAAACACTTTATTCTGCTTCAGCCTGTGGTTTTACTACAAAACATGTTTTATTTCCTGTTTCTTGGGAGGGGGAGATGTAGTGTCCACCACAACAGCAGCATTATGACATACATAATGCTAAGTCAAATGACATCATCATTTGTTGCATATATATATATATATATATATATATATATATATATATATATATATATATATACAATACTCTCTACTCAAATCTATACACTGTCTGTTCCCTTATCCAGTGAGGTAGTCTCATGTAGTACATATCTACTGATACATAACCATGTTAAGGGATGTATGACACAGAGACGGCTTAATAGACGTACAAGATGGAGGCAGCTAGAGTATATGGTTTTATTTCTTCTCAATGTACTTTGTTATATTTAGTAACTATACAGAATGTGTCGATGACAACAAGTGGCAACGCCATCAACGTCACACTACATCAAGTTATAGCTCAGAATATGTCTTATGAGGCAAATTTTGGTCAATAAACAACAATTATTAACCAATAAAACAGTTGCTGGTCCATGTTAGTATTTTATTTACACATCCATACACTATTTAGCTTACAATATCGACACGTGAGCATATCTTATCTTCAACAGTCAAGCTTAATAACAGATTTATATCAAAACCGTGACAGTAATTCAATATGTCCGTTTATGTGTAATCGATAGCATTTCTTTGATTAGAGTCAGTGGTGAGTAGTTCAGGGCAAAAGTTCTTCTTTAAATTAAAATAGCTATTTATATTTTTTTGAATTACCTACATAATTAGTGTGTTAGTATTACTGTGATGTAGTCACTGCATTTGTTAGCATTAATATTACTACTACTACTACTACTACTACTATTACTACTTCGCCTCCTCCTACTACTACTACAACTTCAATTACTACTACTTCTTCTACTACTACTACTTCTAATACTACATATATTACTACTACTTCTAATACTACTACTTCTAATACTACTACTTCTAATACTACTACTTCTAATACTACTTCTGCTACTATTTATATTACTACTACTACTTCTACTACTACTACTCACTACTACTACTACTACTACTATTTCTACTACTACTACTTCTACTACTTCTACTACTACTATTTCTACTACTACTACTACTTCTACTGCTTCTATTACTACTACTTCTACTGCTACTACTACTACTATTTCTACTACTACTACTATTTCTACTACTTCTACTACTTCTACTACTACTATTCCTACTACTGCTACTACTTCTGCTACTATTTCTACTACTACTACTACTTCTACTACTACTTCTACTACTACTACTACTACTATTTCTACTACTACTACTTCTACTACTACTATTTCTACTACTACTACTACTTCTACTGCTTCTATTACTACTACTTATACTGCTACTACTACTACTATTTCTACTATTACTACTATTTCTACTGCTACTCCTAAGTTGTGTTTCGGGTTGGTGTGAGTCAAGTTGAGGAAGTCCGCCTACGAGCTCTGTACGATAGTATATGCGCCTTACCTATTACAACCTGTTTAATAACATTATATGGGCGATTTCAGATAATGACAGACTGTGCGTGTGAGATCTGTGTTAAACCTGTAACAATTAACTGGGGGGGGGGGGGTGGTCAGTTAATAGTAGTAAATGTTACAATAATGTTACAAGTCATAGATTCAATATTAGATACAGTTCTGTATATACCATCAGGCTAACTGACAAGTATTAAACTGTAACATCCAATGAAAAATATTATATCAGAGTGACAACTGACTATATGGGGAAGTGCGGTTACGTAAGCCATTATATGTTTAGCGGCCTTTTTTATATACATGTAATCATGATTGTAATCATGATTACCTTACAACGTAATCCTAATCGATTACATTAAGAATGATTGTAATCGTAACCATGGCATTCTCAAGTAATCGTAATCGATTACCCTGATCCTGTAATCGCCCCAACCCTGGTGCTGATCCAACTGTTAAAACTTAAATTAGAATGTAATGCAATTTATAATATAATAAATGCGTTTCATTTAAAACATTATCATAAAGCGTTTATAAGAAAATATTTTAAAAGATATATTGGAACTATTTTTAAACAATTTGCTAAATTTCAAATTTGCCTGCGCAGTAAGTCTATGTGCATAGATCCCTGGTGTACAGATACCCGCTGAAAGTCACGAAGGAAGCCGTGTCTTCTAAAATGTGTTTGTGACGTATGTTTCAATTGCATCTGTTCAAATATGTTTATGCATTCTTAGAACAAGGAAAACTCTAGACGACGAACAGGCAATGAACGTAGATACGTTGATACGTTGATACGTTGATACCAGATCTACGGAGTAATGATGGTACAGTCTGTTAAAAACCTCGGTCAAGTCTTGTTTTCTATGCAAGATAGTTCTTATTTAATGGATCATGGCAGATTGTGACGCTCCCTAATCCGATGTTTGTCCAAGCGGGACTATATACTACGTGTGCTAGTAACCCGTTCCGATATATACCCTTCAGGATCTTATATACCCGAAGCATGTCGCCCCATCTCATACGATAACACCAAGATGGGGGTTTCAGGGCTTTTAACCAGGGCGTCTCCGTGGTCTAGCGGTAGCGTGCTGGACCACAGATCACTGCTACCCGTGTTCGAATCCTGGCGTGGGCATATCTGAAGGTTGTTTCGTCTTTCGCTTCGTCTCATTACCTTTGGAAGTCGCTCGGCCCATTTAGCCTACCTTGTGCACAAAGTGGCTGTAAAACATCAATCATCATCATCATCATCATCATCAGGGCTTTTAACCTATCTCTATATGGCAGGACTTCTCAAGTTTAGTATCAGCTTTGTGGCTCGATCTCATCTGGATGTTTTCAACTTCCAGCTTGTCACGTCGGAACCTTGGACACCAGATGACATTTCCATATTCCAAATGAAGGCGTACCATAGTGGTGAATAGCCTGGGGAGTATCGTCTCATCAATGCAGGTCAACGTTGCTTTAACAAGTCCAAGCATCCTTGATGCTTTGTTCAATGCTTTGGACGCATGCATATTAACTTTCAGATCCCGGTTAATGGTGACACCTAAGTCCTTCTCCTCTGTTATTGCTTCCAGTTAGTTATTTCTCATACTGTACTCATAACATGGGTTTGTTGAGCCTAGATGGAGAACATTGGATTTGGCCTCATTATATCCTATCTGCCATTTCTGGGATCAGTCCACTAACCGATGTAGGTCATCCTGGAGTTGTAGACAGTCCTCATGGGAACTTATACCCTGGAAGAGCTTGGTGTAATCTGCAAATATCTTTGCAATACATGTGACATCATCAGGTAGGTCATTAATAAAAATGATGAACAGAATAGGCCCTAGTACGCTGCATTGTGGTATGCCGCTGAGGATTCCTGCCCAAGTGTATAACTTGCCATTCACCACTACACGCTGCCGTCTGCCCGAGAGGAAGTTCTCAATCCAGGTGCGGATATAACCTTTTATGCCATATACCTCAAGTTTCTTAATTAATCTCCTATGAGGAACAGGGTCGATAGCTTTTCTGAAATCAAAGTAAATAACACCCACATTGTCTCCATCATCCAGTAACTTTGTCCACCGCTCAAGTGTGAGCGTCCCGGAACAAAGCCATGTTGGGCATCACAAAATAGATTGTCAGTCATCATATGGTTGACTAGCTAGTTTCTAATTATTGATTCCATAATTTTACCAATAACTGATGTTAGGATTACTGGTCTATACTATCCTGGAGATTTTTTATCCTTTCTTGTAGATCGGTGTTATGCGGGCATCCTTCCATGCTTCTGGTAGTGTACCTCGCTGAATATTATTTGCAAAGGCACCTTTAATGCGCTGGACAATTCCTTTAGTACCCGTGGATGGAATCCGTCTGGGGCTGCTGATTTGGAAACATTCAACTTATTTAGTTTCTTCTCAACCAGATCAGGAGTAATTATTACATCTTTGAGTGTAACACTTTCCTGTCGCTCATTCATAATAGATATATAGTGTATGTGTCTTCCCTGATGAACACGCTATAGTGAAGTACTTGTTTAGGATTTCTGCCTTTTCACGATCAACACTAGTCAGGCTGCCATATTCGTTCTATATGTCACCAAGGCCTGTTTTCTTCTTAATCTTGGACTTGCAGTATCATCCAGATGTTTCTCCTTTTGTCTTTACTGGGAGCTAATTTGGGTATGTATTTCCTCATTTGGTGATTTAACATCCATGCATCTTCTGCTGTTAATGCATTTAGATTAGTTCCCCAATCTATTGCCAGTAAATTTTGATTCATCTCTTTGTAATTGTCTTTATAGTATCGGAAACGAGGTTCCGCCATTTTCTGGCTCTGTGAAGGTACCTGTAGATTGTATGTGATGATTACATGATAGCTATAACCCAATTGTGCATGGTGCTCAAATTAAAATATAACATAAATAGATAAAAGTATCATATATATATATATATATATATATATATATATATATATATATATATATAATTATAATTCAAGTTTTAGGAATTCTGTGGTACATGACAAGTACACAAGTCACAAGCTCTTGAAGTATGCCTGATAATCGAAAATAAACTTATTAATCAGTGATAAATTAGATATAGAATTATCTATCGGTGGGTGGTACGCTGCAGGCTGGGTACCAAAGTTGATATTATGGTCTTATAGATAACAAAATATCCTTTTCATGAGTAAAGGTGAGCCTGCGACTCTTTCTGTTACCTTTTACTGATGCACATATGACCTACACTACACAATATCAAATTACACTTCTAGAATATGCATTCTAGTTACGAATTTTTCCATCCAATTGTAGCTTGAAAATCATACAAAATAGATAAATGATCAATTTTTCTTTCTGGTATTACTACATGTTTATAGACTACAAATTATTAATAATGTATTGTTAATAAATTTCATATATACCCATTTGAAGTTTATGTCCAAATGTACGTGCCATTAGAGCATTTAATCATTTTAGCATCACCAATACTGATTTAGTTGTTGCAGCTATCAACAGATTATAAAGGCAGCTTTATTATTAATGTAATACATGTACATACATATCCCAGACGACACTTCTCTGTCGGGCCGCCGGCCGTCCAACGGCGGCATCATGGTCGGCCCATCGGCTACGGTAGCCGTCGGTCCGACGATGGAATGCATGACCCGCTGACCACCGGGCGGCCCACTGATTGGTCAACTCTACTGACCTATATAGATCAGGGGTCATATCCTTATTTAATGTAGGTATATCATCAACTTGGTTTGAACTTTACTCCAAAGGAAGAACAAGGTAAACTAATTCAACATTCTATGGACACCGAAGGGATAGTTTTAATAATAGCAATAATATTAATAATTTATATTTAATAAGGCGCCCTTAATAGCAGGAGCCATTCAAAGGGGCTGTACAAATATTATGTAATACAATAATACCCCAAATAACATGTCTATTAAAAACTATAAGAGATTTAAAAGATAATTATTATTTATCTGTGAAAGCAACCTTGAACAGGTGTGTTTTTAGAACGCATTTAAAATGTTCAAGAGACGACGACGCATTTCTAATATCTGCCGGCAGCTTATTCCACGAAATACTATAATACTGTAGTAGTATAAGCAATATGTGGTGATATTTAGTACGTGATGGGGATATTTGTGTCATAAGCACATAATCATATTAAACCGATATAATTTTAGAGTAATATCGCACGACAAAGAATAACGTGCCCTTTTGGATATTACATCATCAAATAATTTGTGAGTAATATAAGGATTTCTGTGTGAACAAAATATCATCCGCAGATTGTCATTAGGCATTAAATATCAGCACATGTTAACCTAAGCAACAATAAACATTAGTGATATCAACTGGAACGAATATGGGACAACGTTGTTTAGAACTCAGTACAAAATGTTAACGTTTTATAGCCACTTTTGTGCACTAGGTAGGCTAAATAAGCCTGGCACCCTCTGAAGATAATGAGGCGAGCTGAAAGATGAAGCACCCTTCTAACGCAGCCACACCATGTTTTGAACTCAGGTGTTATAGATCTGTGGCTAACCGGCCTACCGTTAGGCCACGGAGACACCCGTTTAGAACTCGGTAAGATTTTACGCACGGCGAAGGTACTTTAATTCTCGTATAAAATCACGTCATCCGGTCGCAGTCCACGAAATTTGCTCAAGGTCGCCAACCCCCGCTAGGCAAACGGAATACATCTATCTTGCCAAGAAATAGACCTCCTGATAGATACATGGACAATTCACTGACCACCTTCACGAGAAGATCAAAACCATCACTGACTACGATAAACCCCCCAAATGACTTGCAATATTCGGACTGTCGTGATATTGTGAACACACACGGCTCGCGTGACTCACACCAACCACACCACCGGAAGTAGGATTTATGATAATGACATCTCCGGATTATTGGTGCTAGTTAGATCTTCGTCGGTTCTAAAGTAGTGCTTAGATGAACTGCTTTCACTTCTAACGGACATAATTACTGTCTCTATACAGGCTAGTCATGTTTCGAATGTCTGTAAATTGGCATACATGACGCTTCTAGATCCAGACGTGATCCGGAACTACCTGCCATCATCAAACATGCGAGTTCCTGAAAATGTTAATGGAAAAAGTTGTCGATGCTCATTTGGGAAAACAATTACAGTCCAGTAATCCGCCACAAACCACAACGGTAGACGTACAGGAAGATGCAGTCAACAGACACGGCGACACACAATAAAGTTCGTCGTGTGGTAATGCTGGTTATATTAGACTTGTCAGAGGCGTTTGACATGCTGGAGAACCAAATGCCCTTTCGCTGATATATAAATGGATTTGGGATCGTTGGGAGTGCACTAACTTGGATAACATCATCCTTATTAGATCGTTACCAAATTGTTTCAGCGAATGGACATCTCTAAAACCCGCGATCATTGCTATCGCTTGGAGTAGCCTAATGCTCAGTAGTTGATCCGAAGCACCATATTACTGGCGTATCACCTTTATGCCGACGACCCTAATGTCTTTCAAGTCGACGGGACATTATTATCTAGGATGACAAATAACGTGTTTAAATTGAACAACACAAACCTGAGCTGATTCAACTGACATCTCAACACAACTTTAAGACTAGAAATAACATTAATATCAACATCTCAGTTGACAATGTACCATCAGTATCAAACGTGAGGAATCTCGTAGTGATGTCAATATGTTATTGAAACTATAGTAAATAATATGATAGCTGCTGTATGTTGGCTGCAGGTCTAAATGTCGTGTTCAGCAAAATATTTTATTCCACACACACGCACACGCACGCACGCACACGCACGCACGCACACAACACACACACACACACACACACACACACACACACACACACACACACACACACACAATATATATATATATATATATATATATATATATATATATATATATAAGAACTTCGACGCCAGACTAATCAGTCGTGCATCTGGTTCATATAGGTAGGATTTATTTAGTTATTCGAACCCAGAATAAAGCTGAGGTCAGCATCTGAGGTGTCGAAATGTTTTATATACAGGTTTCTTTTGGACCACAGAAAATTACTGTTGAATGTAAACTGTGGTGTCAAAATAGTTTATGATATGTATGTAGCAAGTCACCATTGAACCACACGCACGTGTTGTTTGCTGCGAGCTGTGGTGTCAAATGGTATGTTTTTACATGCTTCCGCTTTTTGTACATAGCCTGCATGTAGCCGCTTTCCTGTGGGTGTGACATATTTGTCGCGTACGAAAAGCGAATTAGCTGGTTCCCAAAGGCTGATGAGTAGACTAGACACATGCTTAGGTATACGCATACATCTATCAATAAGTGGAGGTATGGAACATTTTATTTTTAGATTAATGTATGTATAGTTGTATTTAGATTTATGGAGGTAGGTTTCGAAGGATGTTTAGATATGTTGATGCTCTGTGCCTGTTGCCTCTTACGATGTACCCTAAAACACACATCACACACACACACATACACACATACACACACATACACACACACACACACACACACACAACACATACACACACACACACACACACACACACACACACACATATATATATATATATATATATATATATATATATATATATATCAGCCTCCAAAGTCTTTACGCTCACAAAATTCCACTTCACTTATGGTAGCCAGAACAATAATCTACAGCGACAGGTCTTTTGTGAAAGTTTCACCATTCTTTTAGAATTTGTTGCCTGCAAGACTACGAGATGATACATCAGTAACCGAATTCAAATGTCAACTGAAGACATATCTGTTTACTAAATATTTCCTGCGACGTCTGATTTTAATAGTGGCCCTGTCTAGTCAGTGTTTTTGCTGAGTTAATACCCAATTTCCCCTGTCTATTTAGTGTTTTTACTGAGTTAATACTCAATTTTCGCTGTCCAGTTAGTATTTTACTGAATTGATACCTAATTTTCCCTGTCTAGTTAGTGTTTTTGCTGAGTTAATTCCAAATCTTCTCTGTGTGGTCAGTGTTTTTACGCAGTCGATTCAAATTTTATTTTGATAAGCTTTGATATGGAGCCGTAGAAATATGAAAAACGCACGAGATGCATTTCAAGGATATAAAAATTAATAGTTGTATTCACACAACAACGAGGTAGGCATCAGTTTCCACAACACAGGTTTACTCATTAGCTAGACACAGGCTGTGACCACACTCTATGTAAATGTTCCTGTGTTACAGCCACTTTTGTGGACAAGGTAGTCTAAATTGACCGACCGACCTTCAAAGGTAATGAAGCGAACTGAAAGAAGAAACACCCTTCTGACATAGCCCGGCCCGGTTTGAACCCGGGTGCTATATATCTGTGGCCAACCGCGTTATCAGTTAGGCCATGGAGGTGCCCCACAACTCTCTATGAAAGGATGTAGAGATAACCGTACAAGCAACATAACATACAGAAGTGTATATCATTATTGATATTGGATTTATACTGACTGTGTCTACCATTTAGAACACGTATATAATTATTTCCCAGTGTTTTCATCATTTGCCACAAACTGGGTAAGATAATGTAAGCCAGTCTGGGATTCTTGTTAAGCCTTATTTGGGAATTATTAGTGACCTATCACAACTGGCTTGTGTCACGGATATTGCACGGATATTTTTACAACGGGTATGGAGAGGTCCTCAACCACCTCTCCCAGCAGCTCATAAACGTAGTTTCGTACGACGATATTTCTGTTGAGTCGGGATCACGAACCGAGGACAGATATACACCATGTGCATTTATTTACCTGAACTGTAGAACTGGTTTAAAATGGCCGCGGAGTGGTGTTTTGGGTGTTATGTTTAGTTGGTGCGTTTCATGTTCCATTGTATCATTTGGACGTAATGGTTGTGGCGCCGCCTGGGGAATGCCCCGTTTCGTTTGTTACCTTGTTAGGGCCAGTGTCCGATGGGACAGTCTCTCTCTCTCTCTCTCTCTCTCTGCGTGTGTGTGTGAGAGTATCTATATATATATATATATATATATATATATATATATATATATATATATATATATATATATATATATATATATATGTGTGTGTGTGTGTGTTTGAAAGTGTGTGTGCTTTAATGCATGTTTATGTACGTGCATGCGTGTGCCTACTGGGACGTTTCCTCTTGCCAGCGAAACAAAAGGACGCGGCAGACACACATTACTTCAGTCAGATGCTGATAGATGGCGCCAGTTGACAGCAGCACATCTTCGACCCGCCAATCAACAAATATTTCATCATGACGGTGTCAGCGTGCGGCTTTGGTGTTTATTGCGACCCGATCTGACAACGGTGCCAAAATGGTCGCCCAGATGGAATGCTCCCCATCTGGAAAACAATGCTGGCCATCGGGGTCATGACCCGTTCATAGCCGAGCTAATGCAGGGTTTTCCAGGCGGAACAGAAACCCTTTTGTCCATTCGCCATTTTGTGATTAGCGCTAGCCAGTGGCTGTGGAACAGACCAGTCCATCAGCAGTATTTCGTCGCTTAACTGCCATGGTATTTCATGGAGTTGACTTCGAATTTAACTGGACATGTACTTGTTTTGTGATTTCCGTACGAGTCGTCATTGTGCCAACTTGGAGTGGGTGTAGCACCGACTGACCTACAAACAAACGCAATTAGCGCCGAGATTGTTATACCTCAAAGCTATTACGTCACACATACACACACACACACACACACACACACACACACACACACACACACACACACACACACACACACACACACACACACACACAAATATATATATATATATTGAGAGAGAGAGAGAGAGAGAGAGAGAAGAGAGAGTCATACCCCCCAACATCATTAATTGGTTCTAAAAATTGTAACGCAACTCTCTTTTTTACTTACACCAGACATAATATAATTTTATTTATTCCTCACCGTTTATTATGACGTATGGGACGTAGCTGAGTGACGTAATGGCGGACGTAATTACGTTCGCTGAACTGAAATTTACTATAGGAAAGTGGCGTAAAGGCGAATTTGACGTAGACTGAAACGACCTATAACGGGGTATTACTGTATAAGATTTTTTTCTCTATTTTTATTGCTATTTTACACTAACAATTGTGAAAATAAAATAAAATTGCCAAATAACTTTACTGTCAGTTTGTTTTATTCTGTCTCACTTTTGGCGAACGTTTTCTTTCAGCCGGCGACGTTCGATGAATGGCAACGTTCGCGGGCGAACTGTTTTTTTTTGCTGCATAATTGCCCAATGTTGATCCTTCGCGTTTTCGGCGATAAATAGAAAATGACCAGAAATATGTGAAATCCGGCCAAAATATAGACTGACCGTATTTCACAAGTTGCCTTCTAGGAGCACGGCCAATGAACACATCTCCAATTTGTCGTACATCCTGTGAGTAATCAGCGACCCTATCCAGGAATCCGATCCACAACAATCCGTCTAACTGACAACAACCATCGCCCTCCCCCCTCTTCCCCGCCCGAGATTCGGTCAATTCTCGAGATTTCACGGGCAACCGGTCACGTGGTCAGAGAAAATCTCCTTTCCAGACCAATACGAATGGACGATGGTCGCTTCCTTCCCGATATCGGAGAGGTATAATTCCTTAGATATTTCGTCTTTGGTAACAGAATCAGGCCGAAATCGAGACCAGATCCAGGGAAGCCAAGTAAATGTTTACCTTTAACTCGATTTTCCGCGGTTTCTCTATATACCAAATCGAACCAACTTTGATATTTCGTACCCCATCGCGTCTGCGGCATTTTGGTGCCGAGGAAAGAGCACAAAAAGGAACACGTCGCCAGAATTTTGACTTCTGTTAATTCGCAAGAGATGTCCTATGCCAATCTTGCCGCTGTTTGTACTTCCGGTAACATCGGATGGGGGGGGGGCCTTAGCGGGCCCGTGATCGGGGATTGCCGGCTGATGTTTATACGTTCGGCATATTTACTCTTGTCTATAACCCCGGTGTGGATTACGCTCTTGAATATCGCCCACTTCGCTAAGCTCTTAACTAAATATTTTCCCGGCGAGCGGCTTCCGGTGGCGTATTAATGAGGTTTGCGGATAATGGTTTGAGGATGGAGTCCCGCGCGAAGCTTTCTGGGTAATGACAAGTCACAGACTTTGTATGCTTTGCGGTTTCCTTTTTTTTCTAATTCGTTTTATGGTTTTGTTGTGGCGTGTTTGTATTTGGGGTTAAGGGGAGCAAAAGAGAGAGAGAGAGAGAGAGAGAGAGAGAGAGAGAGAGAGAGAGAGAGAGAGAGAGAGAGAGAGGGGGGAAGACACAGGCAGACAGACAGCAGGCATACAGACAAGCAGGCAGGCAGGGAGATACACAGAAGGTTACACACAGAAAGGTTTTTAGTATAGAAATAAGTGGATGGATGGATTAAGGAAGCGTGTGTGTGTATGTTTGTGTGTGTTTATATATATATATATATATATATATATATATATATATATATATATATATATATATATAAAACACTTCAATTAGTCAGATATACCTAACAATCAGTCTACCTACAAAATAAAGAATTAAAACAAGTAAACAAACAAACCAAACAGACAAATAAACAAACAAAGACAATAGGATGTCTCCAGATAACAATAACTCCACGTCGAGCTACCTTAACATGACGACATGGTATAAACTCCGCCCTAAAAGCTGGTGTCTCGGCCTGGTGGCCGCCATATTGTCTCACGGATGTCCTTGTTCCGTTCTCCTCCGCCGTGTCACCGAGTTGGCTAGAAACCTAAAGCCGCCATTTAGCCGTAATAGCGCCAAGATTACGGCCAGGTGACGACAGTTACCTGACACCTGAGGCCACTCTTTGATCTCGCAGACAAAGATTATGCCGTCGGCTCTTTGTACGGCCAGGTGTAATATAATCTAATTAACGCCGTCATTATCGTCGCCCGCGCGCGAGCGAGCGAGCGAGCGAGCGCGCTCTTCGCCAGCTGCCTCCTATCTGACGTAAGCTAAGTAAAAAACACGAAGGCTTTAATCATCAAAGGTGAGAGCGTCTCCCGTAAAATCGTGTTACCGCGCGTTTTATGTTCCCGCGGCTTGTTGGGTTTGTTTAAACGCCACCTGGTGAATGATAGCGGAGTTTGATCGTCGCCATTCTGTTGTTTTGCGTAAACGATTCTCCACATTGTCCCGTACTCCACCTCCACCCCCGTTTCATGGTGTTGACTTTTAAAGCCGTTAATACAATGGGCAGGCCGTGGCCGCGGGGAATTGAGAAACTACTGTGGTCGGGGTAATAAGTCTGTGGACGTTTTGACGGAGTTTCTGGGATCGAGTCGCCGTATTTCCGACTATAGTGTCTTTCAGCCGTTATTCAACCGTGGATGACACACTGATGGAAGTTGACGATGCGACACGAAGACACAGTTTCGCGCTGGATGGTTCTCCAGGTGGGAGCAGCGGGGCTATACTTCCACAGAAAACGAGGAATTTTACAGTTACACACGTTTTCCAGATAAATTGGGTACAGATGGTCAAGAAAAGTTATTTCGTAATTAGTGGGTATTTTGATAATTGAAATTCTGATAGTTATACAGTTAGACACGAATAATCCCACAATTTTTGTAACGCGCACAAATGTTTAATTCCAAACGTATGTCGGCCAATCCATGCATTGTTCATCTGGAATTAATCTTAGTCCATTACGTTGGAAATATTGCTATTCCTCCAGGTTATCGGCATAAACATGCCCGGATTAGATAATAACGCTTCGGACTAGTGAACAAGCACTGTACACCATCGTATGTCGTACGGGACTGTTTGGACAGAGCTTTTGTTCGATATTATCGTTAGTAATTGCCATATACTCGAACGATATAATTTCACAGAAAGCTGCTCGCCGTATGCCGGTAACGTTATAGCGCCGCCGAGTATCGTACAGCGATCGTGCGGGACTAATATGCCTCAACCATCGGTGACGCATGGGCGAGCGAAAGTTTTCGGGGTGGCCGTACTAGTACGCGCCTTTAACTGTCATCGTTGAGTGATGCGTACGTTGTATGTAAAAGCACTATTTTTCTTTGAAAGTAACCTTAAACGGGTGAGTTTATAGAACGGGTTTTAACTTTTCAACTTGTTTTGCAAAGTCGGGGGTGCGCCTCTCCACCCGCAATCGCTATATGATTTAAGTAGAGAGATAGATACCTGCAATAATATCTGACTGGATGACCTCCGTTTTGGGGATGACTTTGTAGTGGACACCAGTTCACACGATTATACAGGTAACGTGATATTGATAGATTCTTGGTAAATTCTTGTGAAGACAATGCGTTATATAACGGGTAGCCATTGTAGATTTTGAAGAATTGGGTTGCTATATGATCAAACCTGTCACTATGAGAACTTGGAGGCGCGTCCGTGGTCTAACGGTAGATCACTACGACCCGTGTTCGAATCCCGGCGTGGGCATATCTGAAGGGTGTTTCATCTATGACTTCGCTTCCTTGCCTTTGGAGGTCGCTCGGCCCATTTAGCCTACCAAGTGCACGAAAGTGGCCGTAAAACATCAATTATCAGCATCGGCACTATGATAACTGTACGATTATGAATTCGCTGTAGGCGATTGATTTTATAATCAGATATGCCATATAACGTGGAGGTACGGCAGTCTATGCGAGAAGGCATGGACTATACAGTAACAAGTTCTTCTCGTATCAAGAATGCTTTTAAACAGTGGATGTTGTTAAGATGGTAGTAGGCAGCTCGCCATACTGAGGTGACATGTTGATACATGTTAATACATTGGTCAAAAATAACCCCTAGCTTTTACTGTCCCATTATGGGGTTATGGAATATGCATCCATCTATAATTCGTGTGATTATGGGGATTTAATGCAATTTGGTAAAGTCAAGAAGATCTTACTTGTTTATTATGATCTAACTTTGGTAGATTTTCAGTCATCCGTCGCCAAATATCAGCAATAAAATGTTTTAAATTCTTCAAAGAAGAGGAGACATTCAACATATTGTCAGGATCCAGTGATATAAACAGCTTTGTGTCACCGGCATATAATTAGTATTAAACACCATATCGCTGCTCGGTGATCCCAAAAGGCCGTCTGTACATTATGAAAACTAAAGTACCAAGAACCGAACCTTGTAGTAGTACACCATGTAATAGTGACAGAACATCAGATAAAATACCACGAAAAGATTCACTGGGAGCGTTGTTTTAAAAATAGGTTTGAAACCAGTCAAGTACGTTGCCTTGTAGACCCAACACGACTTCCAACCTAGAGTAACATACATTATGGTCAACTGGGTCAAATGCAGCAGACGGGTCGACAAGAACCAGTAATTCTGGCTTACTTTGATCAATTTACAACCATAATTACCCGAACCAAGACTGTTTCAATGCTGCAACTACTTTTATATGCAGTCTGTCATGATACATTCCGGGATATTATAGAAATTTTTTTTAGACCGAACGCAAATGCTCTTTATGATTTTAGATAAAAATGTTGGATTTGAAACAGGTCTATTATTGTTTAAAATAATACAGTCCATCTGGCGTTTTTAATAATAAAATTAATAGTTTTACAAGGACAGCTCAGGTGGATCTTGAGGGAAACACCCAGAGATAATTATTTATTAAGGCGAATTGCACTGAAAGCACTAGGTGGCCTTTTCAGCAGCTGTCTGGTATCAATCTATGTAAGAAAATTAAATATATCCTTGATGGACATGAATGACTCTTGTACCAATCGTGTACCCTGTGATAAGGTGCTGGAAGGGATCACGTTATGTCTGTTTAATATCTCTTGTCAGAAGTTGCTTTTAAAAAATTGGCCATATCTTTGTCTGAATTGACATTATTTTGAAGGACAGCTTGATTTTTATGTAGAATTTTATTCACAACACCGAATATAGTAATTTGATTCCCATCCATGCTTTGATCTTTTTATTGTAATACACCGACTTGGCAGAGGCAAGGGTATTTTTAACTTGTATCTTACTGACCTGATTACCTTGATTGATGACCTTGATACATAATATATATATATATATATATATATATATATATATACTTTGTGTGTGTGTGTGTGTGCACATTTTCCACCCCCACCCACACACACGCGCGGACACACGGACACACACACGCACGCACGCACACACACACACACACACTGTCAGAGAAGAGAGAGAGAGAGAGAGAGGAAGGATAGTTTAGATAAAGAAACAGACAACAAAAACGAAATAATTTTATTACAGCGGCTGTTGACACCCAAACCCGGCATTATATATCTCCACTTCCCTATAGCTGCTCACCTCGTCAACATACAAACATCACGGCAACACTATATACCGTCCAGACATGGCTGCCGCCGATCGGTCGTGTTGTCATTTCGGATCTCGCCATTCGTACCCACTCCAGTTGGTTGAAGAAGCTGGCCTAATCCACGTCTACGGAAGGAGCAGCATGATTTTCGTTCGACGGCCGAGGATTAATGCCGGTTCTTGTGGCCGACGAGACAGACAGATCTACGATGTGTGGCCATCAGTGAGCGGAGCTTTGTTGACGCGATGGCGCGTGGGAGGGGGCCGTGGCTAGCCGCAGAGTGGGACGAATAACGTCTATGTTGTGGGCGTTTGCTAGTTTCGTCCCGTTCTTCGAGGCGACGAAGAGCTGCGGTATTTAGATACGCCGGACAATTGATGATGACCGATGGGAGGTGGCGCCCTCTTTGTTTTGTCGGCTGCTGCTCCGTTACGCAATAATTCGTATGTTGTTGTTGTTGTTATTGTTGTTATTGTTGTTGTTATTTATATAGCAGAGCGTACACAGAGCGAGCCAGTTTAGACATATTCAAGTCTAACAGCTTGTAGTTTGGTTCTCAAATAATTAATGCCAGTTACGCTTTTCCCCTTACTATAGCATGTTTTTACAACAATCCCAGCTGTAGCAACAACTGCGACTGCTAATGCGACCATTACTAGAGCTATTACTATTGCTACTTCTACTGCAATAACAACTGTAAATGTAACTTTAATAATCAATACAATAGACTCAATATATATATATATATATATATATATATATATATATATATATATATATATATATATATATATAATATATATAATGATATAGATTATAATATACATTTATATGTTATTATGTTAAAGATTTAATGTATGTAAATTTTTTTATTATTATTTTTTATTTATTTATTTATTTATATTTTTTTTTAAAATTATAATATTTAAATTATAATTTATATTTATAATTTATAATTTATAATTTTATACCGATGTTATTCCGATGTTATGACGATATTGACCAGATGGAGCCACGTAATTAATTGAATACCATCTTCTATTATTAGATACAGTATTATGTCAGCAATCTTGGACTACCTGTAGCTGTATAATGACGATGGGGGAATGGAGGGGGGGGGGTGGCCAGGGAATGTAGTATCTTAATTGGCATTTGATTATTTCTGGCTGATAGCCCACCTGCTTCCAATGGGGGGAGGGGGGGTGATTTGTTGGGCGAGTGAGTGAGTGAGTGAGTGAGTGAGTGAGTGAGTGAGTGAGTGAGTGAGTGAGTGAGTGAGTGAGTGAGTGAGTGAGTGAGTGAGTGAGTGAGTGAGTGAGTGAGTGAGTGAGTGAGTGAGTGAGTGAGTGAGTGAGTGAGTGAGTGAGTGAGTGAGTGAGTGAGTGAGTGAGTGAGTGAGTGAGTGAGTGAGTGAGTGAGTGAGTGGTGAGTGAGTGAGTGAGTGAGTGAGTGAGTGAGTGAGTGAGTGAGTGAGTGAGTGAGTGAGTGAGTGAGTGAGTGAGTGAGTGAGTGAGTGAGTGAGTGAGTGAGTGAGGCAATAGTTGGTTCAGTGAATCAGCGAGTGAATTATTTTACTGACTTCACTAATATTGGCCTCCAAAGCGGCGACTAAAGTCGGCTAATATCAACGACTAACAATGGCTAACATTTGTAAACATTAATTATCATCGGCTAACACTGGCTGTCAGCAGAGAACAGCAACTGACAAAAAAGCTAATATTAGCTAATATTAGCTGACATCTTCTTCGGCTCTCCGTTAGCTGGACACATTTGGCGCCAATTCCGCTCACATTCGACGCTAGGAAGCCATTTTGATTTTCTGGACCATTGCTCCTCAATCCGAGCGAATTATCTCGCGTTATTCGGCTTGTCATGGATACTAATACAGATAGCTGCTGACGGCCATGGCCAATCCACTTATCTGGCTCTGGCTCGTTCCGGATTCGCATCCAGAACAATGAAAGCTCTCTGATCTGGATTTACTTAGCGCTCTGTTGGACAATTGGACACGGGATCTTATGGCGGCAGATTGGAGATGCCGTCAATCAACATGTATAATGTATTAGCCTCGCACGCCCAATTTACATATCACGTGACCATTTCTCATCGTTTCATTGGCTGATAATTTCTCGGCGGTGTATTTCCGGACTGATATATCGTTCAATGGCTGCTGTAAAATTGGAGAAATTAAATCATCTGCTTCAGGAGTAACATTCTGCCTTTGATGTCAATAATACATTAATAATTTATATGATTTTAACATTCTGGGGAAATGTTGTTTACATGTGATACGTCCTCTCTCTTTTTTCTCTCTCTCTCTCTCTCTCTCTCTCTCTCTCTCTCTCTCCGTTCCTCCCCTCGACCCCCACACATATATACACATATATACACATACTTCTTTCACTCTCCCCACTCTCCTACAACTGATCTAGTAGAAGTTGGCGTCGTCATTGACACACGAACACACACACACACACACACACACACACACACACACACACACACACACACACACACACACAACACACACACACACACACACACACACACGAAAACATACACGCGCACAAAGATCTGCTTTAGCAGAGCTGTCAAGTTTCTAATAGTGCCGAGTAGGTCATGTTATTTATAGGATTTGGATGTTCATGGGGTATTTGACCCTCCAGCAAATATCACAAGGTGTATTATGCTGCGGTTAAGATTTTCCGTTTTCTGTGGGTGGAAACTTTAGGAATCCAGATCCGTTTATTCTATTTCCGCCTCTGGAGGACGCCGTTTAGGTGTTTGGCCTGGTTATCCAGCATTTAAATGACTGTAGCAGACAGTACGCTCTTAAAGCATTATAAGTACTCCTGACTCAGGAATAGAAACAATGCATCGCATCTCGAGCGATGTTATTACGCGCAACTCGTCTGGTTGGTGTGCTTTATATAATAACTTTTGTTGTATATATAATTCGCGTTTGAAGTATACGGGAACAGAATTATCTTTCCTAAGTCCGGTTATATCCAGTTCTGTACTAGGATAGCTCTACTTGGAATAAATAACACTGAAGCACGTTATTATAACTATATAGGTTTTATGTAGCAGCCCTTAGGTCTGGATTTAAAATGTTAATACCTAGTTTTAACGGCGTCGATGGTATGATGCCATAACGGTCTGCTTTAAAACAGACATCAGTTGATAAAGTTTGTAAAGTATTTCTTTAAAGAAGGATACAGCAACTGGAAACTAGCTATAAATAGGGCTGGCTAGACAGTTAGCACGCACATCCTCACATCTGGCGTGATCTGACCTTGGGATGTTTTACTCTCAGACACCACATATGTTGGTGATTCGCTTTTTAGAGTTTTCTTGCATGGCGACTTAGGAACTGGTCGGACATTAGATTATATCTGAGCACGAAAAACGTTCACGAGTCGAGATTCTCTGTGCCAGTGCCTTATTCCACACTGCTAAAACGCACACATACGCGCACATAATGTTCATTCTTCCGTTTGAGTAACATCTGAGAAAACATCAAGGACAAATACATAATGATTTTAACGTCATTCCAGTTATATGACATCACTATACGGGCTATTACCTGTCTAAACAGTTGGGCCAGTTGGATACATGGTTAGTCAACTTGTGTAAACATTTGGTAAAATTGTGGAAACAGATGGGCTAATTGTATAAACAGTTGGGTAAATTGTGTAAACGTTTGGGCATTTTGTGTAAATGTTTGGGAAAATTGTATAAACAACTTGTAAAATAAATTGTATAAATGGCTGGGAAAATTGTATAAACAGTTGGGCAAATTGTGTAAATGTTGTGTAAATTGCTTAAACAGTTGGGAAAATTGTGTACACGTTTGGCCAAATTGTGTAAACGGGTGGACAATTTGTCTAAACAGTTTTGCAAATTGTGTTAGCAGTTGGCTAAATTCGATAACATTTTGACGTGCTTCACCCTGTTTATTCCAGCTAATATCACGTGACTCAAAATGACGAATCATCTGGAGGTACGTTTTAGCTTTACGTTTCAGATGAGAGCCAATGGGCTGATGCAATATTGTTAATTTCCAACAACAACAATAATAATAATAATAATAATAATAGTGGAAATAATATAAACTTTTAAACTATGTGAGATAGAGGGTGTGGCAGACAGACAGATAAACAGGCACTCACAGAGATAGTCTACCATAACAGACAGACAGACAGACGGACGGACGGACGGACGGACGGCGGACGGACGGACGGACGGACGGACGGACGGACGGACGGACGGACGGACAGACAGACAGATCAATAGATCGAGATAAACATGAAATTTGTCGATTATCTATTTAATTGCTCCCCCCCCCCTCATTATCAATTATAGGTGAACAAAAATTATGGATACTCCCTGGAGCGTCATCAAAATGGTCTCCCAAATTACTGTTTTGTAATTACAATGGCAGTGATGACAATCTGACCTTCATTTGACCTTTTCAAGTGCACTAATCCAATATGTTCTTGTAGCCACCAGGTAACATTTATCGTCAATCTACAGAAGCCCAGAGCAAAACTTGCTATGATAGATATAAAAGTTAAAATGATAACTTTGTATGATGATGATGATGATGCAAATGATGATGATGATGATGACGACGATATACAATATATTTCATCCTTCTCAGCCAGATATATTTCACTTTACCCTTTTCCTCTAGCAATAACGTTTAGGATATATGGCCAGGTAGCAGCACTATCACCGTGGTCGCTTGTGGTGCCACACTCGGCTGTTTCCATGATGACCCAATATGGGTGAGTGAAATTAGGTTAAACTCTCCAAACCGGTCACAGTCGAATCGGGTTCAGGAAAATACATTCACTGATATGTTTTGTTTTCTCAGATCTTGAGTATCGCGATTCAAATCTCGGCCCACGCATGATCTTTTCGTTCTTCTAGCTTGATGGTCCACAATTCGTTTCGCGTGAAAGCCGATTCGTTGTTCCTTTTAGATCAAATTTCAGTCTTGAATGTACCAAGAGAGACTCAACATAGTCAGACTATGGTAAACAAATGGCGATATTCTATGACAATATATATATATATATATATATATATATATATATATATATATATATATATATATATATATATATATATATATATATATATATATTCGTCATTTCTGTGTTGGCGTTCTTTGATAACAATAAACATTGTCGAAATCCGGATTTATGGACCAGGAAACGTTTTATTTACACATCCTGATGTTCGTTGAGACAGATGTTGATTAACAATTGAGTGGCCTGAGTCGGCTACTGAACTTTGGATGAGTGGACTGGACCAGATGTTTATCTACAGCTAAGTGAATTGAATCAGCTGCTTATTTACAGCTGAGTGCACTGAACCATATATTTATCTACAGCTGAGTGGACCTACAATCTGACACAGCTGGATGAGTCAATGATTGAATGAGTTGATCGTTCACCTTCAGAACTGGTCACACCTGTGATAAACGGCTGAAAGGTAAATCCCGAGGAAGTTATCGAACAGACATAGGTAGCTTGGTTCAATTCGAACCCGGAAAAGGAAGGTTTGTTTGGCAGCCCTTTTACCACTCTGCCATTGCAGTATCCAGATCTAGAGGTGAGTGTACTGCGACAGACACTCAGTTACAGGCTGAGTGATTGTCATGCTGGTTGAATGGTCGTCAACGATCAACGGAAACAACGTGGCTCGAACCCAAAACCTTCGAATATTTGTAAATAGACTACACCGATTGAGGTATGTTGCCATCAATTAACCGAAATGACAGTTGTGGTCTATATAAATGCAAACCTCGAGACATTTCTGCTGATACGACTCCACCCATTATTCAGAGGGCGTGCTATTTCAATATGACACAAATATGTCACAGTCGTTTGTGTTATGTCACGGTACATTTCACTATCTTCCAAATGCGTCGCTAAATGGATTCCCAATCGGCGTCTCCGTGGCCTAATTATTAACGTGTTTAGCCACAGAACTGTGTGGGACAGGGGTTCCAATCCCGGCCTTGCTGTGTGTGATTAGTGTTTCATCTTTCTTCATTTCGCTTAATTACGAGCATTGAAGTATTTCCAAGATATAACTGATTTAATGGGGGCGTCAACTAGAAAGATGCACAATTAGATACAATTGGAAGCGTCATATCTTAAACATGTGATAACCCCCCCCCCCCGCCGAGTACAACACCAGTGTATCATCCAGAAATGGTGCCAGATATCGAAGTGTGTACCACTTCACTGTTGGTATGGCTGGTGTTCAGATACCGATTATTGCATGTCAAAAACAGAGAATGGTACTGGCGCGCAATTTCCTGAACGTCTTTGGACAATCAAAGCGTCAAGGGCTAAGACGGTCGTTCGATCATCCTTGATATAAGATAGAGAGGTAAAGCCCCAACCAACCGGAAGAAAAGAATAATCTCATTGGGAGGCAAGGAACCAGATCGTGGCAGATCAGTAAATTAAGGCACCGGGCACCTGACATCGGAATGCTGTCAGATGATATAGTACGTCATCCATAGTGGCCATACATCGGGCAACGCTTTGATAGACAAATGTCAGATCATCACCACAGGTTCCAAAGTGAGCGATCACATGGAGGTCAATCGATCTATACCGAATATGACCATACAGCTAAACTGGGGGAGCATATTGGTTCTGATTTCGTGGACTTCGGTGAAGCTTTTCATAAAGTTTCCTACGGGCTAGTTCCCACAATAATTCAGTATTAACATATCCAGAACTCCCTGCTCACTCAGTGTACCAAACGCTCGGTTATCAACACAAAAGTGCAAAACCAAATATTTTAAATAATTCTTTCGCATTACGGTGCCTGATCTCAGGTGTTCCATGCGGAATATTTCTAGATAACTCCATTTCACCTGTGCATCAGAGATTATCATCAGCTACCTGATCTTCACGTATAGTAGGGTACTCCGCTGAGAGATCCGAACATTATTGCAATGCAAGGAGACAAAGACAGCGCAGATGATGAAGAGTTATCTCTCCACAGAGGCTACAAAGCCAGTTGTTGAGCGATGTAAAACTGGTATGTTTTCCATTGTGGTCGATGAAAGTAATGACCTGAAAGGTGACAAGCGACTGGCCATCCTCCTTCTCTGCTTCGAGAGCATCCCAGCAGCCGCATAGATCAGAATCCTGGGCATGTCCAGCTACAATGGCGGCACCAGCGAAATGATATTCAGTGTATTCGAGGACTCGCTAAAGAGCCTCGAGATTCCGTGGCAGAATATTGTCGGGTTTGCAAGTGACAACTGCAATGTGATGATCTGCAAAGTGTTTTCAACATTGGCTGCATCTGTCAGCTGGAAAACCTGTGTGTATTGGCGGAAGGAAGACGCTACCCGTATCCGTGGATGACTTCTTTGTGGATATTTATTTCCACTTTGATCAAAGTGTGAAGAGAAACGAGACTTTGAAGGAGTTTGAAGTATTTACAGATGATGAACACATGCAAGTATTAAAACACTCCCCAACTCACTAGGGTTTGTTTCTGCATATTGTAGATCGAGTGCTCACCCAGTACCCAGCTTTGGTGGCATACTTCACCAGTCATGATGACGTAGAGAAGGCCGGGAGAGTAAAACGCACAGTGGAGTGGCTCAACGATCCTCAAACAAAACTCATCCTGCTCTTCCTCAACTTCATCCTGCCTGTCATGAATGACTTCAATAAACCCTTCCAGGCAAATGAAACGGGTATTAGTTACTTGCTTTTCGAAATGACACGTCTGCTGAGTAAGCTGATGGTGAAGTCTATACAGATGCAGTATGTAAAGAGGTCAAGTTTGAGTTGGCCGAAAACCAACATGACGATGAGCTGTTGGCTGTTGGGGTGCCAGCTCGCACCTTACTCACCAACACAGATGACCCCATCGAAGAGGCAGTACAGGCAAACGTTTTAACGGTGTTCCCATTCGACGACAGAGTGATAAATAACTTCGTTGTACTGGACCCAACTAAACGAGATGAACTACCGTATGCTTGAATTGTTTGTCCTCTTGTTGATCAAGAGGTCCCCAAAGACAAATGTCAGTACTACCACTTATGCCGGACACTGAGATCAGCACGGAAGAGGGTTGACCGTTACTGGGGTGAAATCATGAAGATAAAGACGGCAATGGGACATATGCAGTTCCTCGCACTGGTACAAGTAATGGTTGCTGTTCTCAGCTTCACGAAAATTTTGTTTGCAAGTGACAGAGTGTCGTCAGAGCCTCGACACGGATACGTTCACAGCACCCTTACAGAACAACCTCAACAACAACAGATCGTGCACTGAGTTTAATGTATCAGCGGAGATGGTGGCTTCAGAAAAACGTTCCACAAACGAGTACAACATGCAGCACCAGTAAAATGCCATGTTTGGACCGACGTAATGTCTCCGCAATAAGCGCAGTCTCAATCAGTGTGAACACCTGATTGTTTTATGTTATATGTTAATAAACACAGAACCAATAAATAATATATGACACCAATGATCATAGTCCTGTTTTCTAAGAACGTATTGTTTTGTTGACACTTTTATGGTTTTATTCATCCTAAACTACGGTTGGTTCCAAAGGTCGTAACGTAGCGCCGTTTATGACGTCAACCGGACGTAGTGACCTAAAAATGCCATAAAATGCCTTTCAATTTAAATATTTTAGAGTATATACATGTTAAATATATTTAGTGTGGTTTTATTGAATTTTACATTGTTTTATCTTCCTTTGCTGTTTATTTATATATTTCACGTCCTTTTATTGTGACAAACGTGACGTAGCTGAGTGACGTAACGTCGGACGTAATGCCATTGGCTGAACTGAAATTTACGTAAAGTGGCGTAAAGGCGAATTTGACATAGGCCGAAATGGCGTAAAGTGGGGGTATTACATGTTTATATATATATATATATATATATATATATATATATATATACGTATATCCTGAAATATGTCAAAATATCCCACTTTACCTTACTATACTCCTATACTCTCCACCTTATATTGTTTACCTTTAAATAAATCGGAATACCTTAAAATAGCCGCAAACGTCAAACGACATTAAATATTCACTAACCTTGAAATGTTTCCTAATCCGTTAGGATTGTTTTGTTGGATTTTTGTATAAAGCTTTCCCCAACGATTTATTTTTGTTAAGAGCCTTTTCTGATTAACGCATTTACACCGCCATTGTAATAATAACACAACTGACATCGGATGTTCTATTATACACACCAGCAACAGGGATATAATTTCGCCAGAATTTTCGCAAATCCATTTTACGACAATTCATGTTATATTCCCGCTTTAAAAAAAGAAATCCGTAATTATAAGTGTGTCAAAACTACGAAATAAAGGCTGATGGGTAGACCAGACACATGTATAGGTATACATATATATGTACCGATATATAGAGGTGTAGAAATTTTATATTTAGAATGGTAGTATGTATAGTTTATTTAGATTTAGATGGAGGTATCAAAGGATGTTCAGAGTTGTTGATATTCTGAGCCAGTGCCTCTCTATGTGTAACCTGAGACACGCACGCACGCGCGCGCACACACACACACACGCACACACACACACACACGCACACATATCACACACACGCACACAGACACAGAAACACTCACACACAAGCTGTACTCAATAACCAACCACGATCGGTCAAATCATGTTACACCGATGACGTCTGTAAGTTCAATGGTCGATTTGTGGCTTTTCAATAAATACATACAGTAATTACTAATATGTTGTAAAAAGATTGATAATAGCACAATTCACACCCATAGACATGTCAATTAAATTCGGACGTGATATTTGTTTGAATTGTACAGACTTTGTCGTAAACAGACTCGATAAAACCACGTGACCTTTGTCAATGATGCGTTCAATTACACCGTTACATATAACATACGTTACATATGACAATGTTATATATGCAAAGAGAATAATCACTAACCAGTTTTATGTTCAATTTAAAACATAAATGCGTTCGTTTTGTTTCTGTTAATATTGCGCTGAAATTCTAGCCTGAGTATATATATATATATATATATATATATATATATATATATATATATATATATATATATATATTATATACATACTGTATATATACTTATATTAAATACACACATATTTAATACGTTATCGCTAACTGAAGTGTAATGGCCAAGTGATAGAGTGATTAATCAGATTACGAGAACAGCTCGATTCAAATTAGCCTGTACCTGATTTAGTACAAATATACACGTAGGCGATTATTTTTATGATAAGATCATATAATTTGACGTGATGAATAGCATAATTCTTGGTGAGCATTTCCTAAAATGCACTGGCCCACAAACCAATCCAGAACATTTTAATATCATTGATTGGTAGAATCACCATGTTTTAATCATGTTTGTGCCGTATTGATGATGATGATGATTGATGCGTTAGGGCCACGTTTGTGGACATGGTAGGCAAAATGGGCCGAGCGACCTCCAAAGGTAATGAAGCGAAGTCGAGGATGAAACACCCTTAAGATATGCCCACGTCCATATTCGAACATTAGGCCTCGGGGGTGCCCTTATGCCGGATTGAAAAACTGGGGTTCCTTTAAATGTGATGTTATGTCAAGTGAGCTCTGCCTGATGTTGTACATAATACCTCTTTTTCTACTCTGATAAATAGTTACTTGTATTGCATAACTATGGACTGAGAGTCTGAAATAAAGATTTTATTATTATTATTATTATTATTATTATTATTGATGTGGTTGATAGTATCACCAAATTTAATGTGTCTGCCAGTTTCACATTTTATGTGTCAGCCCATTTCGTCTTATTCGTAACATATTGACATTACCTTACCCATCATCACATAAAGAGTCCCACTTCCCCCTCTCTTCTCTCACACACACACACACACACACACACACACACCCTCTCTCTCTCTCTCTCTCTCTCCCCATCCTTTCTCATTGTACTAAGTCCTAACCACTTTGTCAACTTATATCCGAGTGATTGATGAAGCTCGAGAGAAAAGAATCCATTTGAAGGTCAGACAGAGGTCATCGTATTAATGTCGGTGTTACATAATTCTGCGCTCTGATTGGTCTACTTGGTTTAATTTTTGATGATATAATGTGTTGTACTCCAGTCGCCGAGTGCAGTCAGTTTGAGGGTACTAAATGTACATTATATATATATATATATATATATATATATATATCCCAATTTAGCTTTATACATATATTGTATTAAATTTGTTATATCTTATATGTGTTTTTTTCATAAGTTTATGTACAGCACTTTTGAACAGGCTTTAAGTATGAAAAGAGTGCTTTATAAGTTTGGTATAATAATAATACACAAAACAACAAACATAAAGGCACATACTTATACAGACAGCCAGATAAACAAACTGACAGACAACAGTTCTGTCAACACACAAACTAACAATTATAAACTTATAATAGTTATAAATACTAAATCGTACAATTTACACACCTAATAATGTGACGTAGTACCCATTTTATGTGTTCCTCGTGGTAGACTAATGGTATGACGTAGTACACTATATTTGTTAACTACTGCTAAAGACCGTCTTGCTGTGATCTAGTACGCCGTGTGTTATTACAACAACGTCGTCGCCACTATCTGAGCTCATGGCCGTTTGTGTGCTTACGTTTTGAGGCTGATTCCAATAGTGTTTTCGTTGTCATAGCATAAAGATAGGTAACTAACTGGCTTCTGTCTCTAAGTTTGTATGGTGGCGCCACTGTACAGTGATACATGTATGTATGATAATGTTGTGTACAGGCTCTGTACAGGCTGTGTATGGTAACGGTTTATGTTGACACTATATACGAACAATGCTTAGTGTGATGCCTGTCTATTAAAATTGTACAGTGATACCTGTATGTTAAAACTACAGTGATACCTGCATTGTATTACCTACAAGGACACCACAGTAACATTGTACAATAACACTTTACAATAACAATATAATATAACACTGTACGGTTGCACTGTATAATAATACTTACAGTAAAGTGTATATTATTTTTATTAAAGTCAATAATTACAGATACCTTGACCAGGTATGATATGTGGGGATGATTCTTGGAAAGGGCTAATCACCGTAATAGTGTGTTGGTGTGTGCGTGTGTTTATTTGTTTGTTGTTGATGATGATGATGTGTGTGTGTGTGTGTGTGTATGCATGTATGTATGTGTGTGCATATATATATATATATATATATATATATATATATATATATGTGTGTGTGTGTGTGTGTGTGTGTGTGTGTGTGAGAGAGAGAGAGAGAGAGAGAGAGAGAGAGGAGGAGAGAGAGAGAGAGGAGAGGAAGAGAAGAAATGGAGAGAAAAAGAGAGAGAGAGACAAGAGGGGGAGAATAAAGGTGGGATACTAGAAATCTAAGAACATGAAAGGATAAAAAGTAGAAAGGTCAAAAGGAAAAGGGTAAGGTGAGAGGAAATAGTGATTATAGGGAGATTAAAATGGTATATTAGTATGGAATATATGTTATTGATAATATATATATATATATATATATATATATATATATATATATATATATATATATATATATATATATCAGAGAGGCAAACAGGCAGATAGATAGACATGCATAAAAACAGAGATAGACAGATGCACGCAGGCGCGCACACTCAGAAATATATTCACACACGCACACAGATATCGAAAAAATAGAAAGGGAGGGACACAGACAGAAAGTTATACTGACTGACTGACTGACTGTATGGCTGACTGACTGTATGGCTGGCTGACTGACTGACTGACTGACTGACTGACATTACCATAAAAATTAACAATAGAACCAGCCCAGACAACAACAATAATACAATGATTTTACAAGTATATCATAATCAATATCAGCAACAACAACATCATCATCATCATTATTACTATCATCATCATCATCATCATCATCATCATCATCATCATCATCATCATCATCATCATCATCATCAACAACAACAACAACAACAACGACATCATAACAGGCCAATCAGCAGCAAGTTTTCCATAATCAGGTGGATACGTCACCCCCCGCCACCTGTCCCAAGCTAATTACAGGTAGCCGAGATCAAAGAGAGCCGCTATCAGGTGATATTATGTAACTGGAAACTGTAGTCATCTGACACGCTAACCAGATATCGTCATGGACACCATCATAGACACCAAGACACCGAGACACCAGACATTACCACCATCATAGACACCGAGACACCGAGACACCGATATGGACAGAGATCAGATAACACCATGACACGTCGATATCGGATACCTCGGGACAGAGAGTCACGTGATCGTAAAATATTTTAACTCTCAATTACGTAATCAACATTACCGGAGCCGGTACCCCCGGGGAGGGGAGGGGGGATGAATTTTTGGTGGAAGAATTATGGCCATGAGTCAGGTATCTGAATGATGTATTTGTTGGTTTGTGTCTTAGTCTGTGTATGTGTGAATTGTGTGTGTGTGTGTGTGTGTGTCTGTGTGTGCGTGTATGTGTACGTGATTTAGCAGTAAATGAAAGAGTACTGGCACAGAGGATCACTGCAACCTCATCGGACTAATCTAGCATTTAGACATTTATTACTCAAATATTGTGTGCGCGCGCGCGTGTATCCATGTGTGTACGTGTGCTCAGGTGTTTGTTTGTGTGTGTACCTGTGTGTGTGTGTATGTTTTTTTAGGGTACATATAAAGAGCCAACAGGCAGAGAGCATCAACATATCTAAACATCGAAACCTACCTCCATAAATCTAAATACAACTATACATACATTAATCTAAAAATAAAATGTTCCATACCTCCACATATTGATAGATGTGTGCGTATACCTAAGCATGTGTCTGGTCTACTCATCAGCCTGTGGGAACCAGCTAATTCGCTTTTCGTACGCGATAAATATGTCACGCCCACAGGAAAGCGGCTACATGCAGGCTATGTACAAAAAGCGGAAGCACGTAAAAAAATACCATTTGACACCACAGCTCGCAACAAACAACACGTGCGTGTGGTTCAATGGTGACTTGCTACATACATATCATAAACTATTTTGACACCACAGTTTACATTCAACAGTAGTTTTCTGTGGTCCAAAAGAAACCTGTATATGTGTGTGTGTGTGTTTTAGCTGTGTATAATAAGGCACAGAGAATCTCGAACCGTGAATTCAAACTCTGGGCGTTTCTTCAGGGGACTGAATCCAGAGTGGCGACTTTTCTTGCTGAGACATGTGTAATGTCTCACCAGTCCCTAAGCCGCCAAGCAAAAACAAAAAGCGAATCACCTACAGCCGTGGAGTTTGGGAGTAGAACACCCAAGTCAGATCACGGCAGTAGTGAGAATGTTTAGATTAATTACCTAAGCAGCCCTATTTATAGCTATTTTTCAATTGCTGTATCTTTCTTCAAAGCAATACTATATAAACCATACAATCCAATTGTCACTCTCTTCAAAGATCAGTTTTTACAACGGGCAGGCGTCATGAAGTGACTACTATTAAAACTAGTTAGCTTAATTGCTATTAAAAGACTGACATCTGTGCTGAAGTAGACCGTAATAGCGCGTCATAGCTTCCGTACTGTTTGAATTATTTTCAAACCTGACCTAAAGTCTGCTATTCTAACTATTGTAGTTCTTAAATGTTATTTATGACAAGCAGATTAGAGCTAATCTTGAATGTCATAGTACAAACTGGACATAACTGGACCTAGGAAAGATAATTCTATTCCCATACATCCAACTAAAGTTGTTATATAAAACACACCAACCGCGCGAGCCGTGTCCAATGCCACCGCTCAAGATGCGATGCAGTGTTTCTGTTCCTGAGTCAGGAGTACTTATAATGCTTTAAGAGCGTACTGTGCCTGCTACAGTCATTTAAATGTTGGATAACCAAACCAAACACTTAAACGGCGTACCTCCAAAGACGCAAATAGTACATGGATTATACAGCTCTAGATCAACTTTTCTTGAATGCAGGGAAATATAGTCTCCACGCATAGAAAACGGAACTTTCTCAACCGCAGCATAATATGCCTTGTGATATTTGCTGGAGGGTCAAATACCTCATAAACATACAAATCCAATAAATACTGTGACCTACTCGTCACTATTATAACAATTTATATCGGCGCTTTAGCAGACCGTTATGGCGGAATTGCCGTTCTATATATTAACATTTTGAAATCAGACCTAATGTCTGCTATACAAACTGTAATTATAATATAGGGTTTTATTAATGAGAAGGAGACTAAAGTTAACCTTGAATGTCATAGTACAGACTGGACATAACTGGACCTAGGAAAGATAATTCTATTCCGACAAATAACTAAGGTGAATTATATATACAATTAAACTTGTTATATAACTATATAACTATACAAACAAACAAACACAAACAAACCAATGGACAAGGAAATACACTTTTCCAATCAGTTCATCATAAATAAGGTTTATTCATTAAAGATGATATCTCATCCAAGTCTTTTTCCGATTAAATTAAAACAAAACAAAAAGGGAGAAATAAATCATGTTCGGGTTCCATCCAACAAATCGAAATTCATTCTCTTTGCATAACTAACACCTTTATAACTGAAATATTGACCAGTAGGTGTCGCCTTTTTTTAAAGAACCAAAGATTTTGTTTCCACGGATATCTGTCGCGTGGTACAGCAACAAACATTATACATGCAAAGATAATCCGGAAGAAGACGATTTAGAAATGATAAAACACCGGATGTTATCGCCCGTTTCCGATTTCCTTCGACGCCACGATCTGATTTCGGCCACCGCTCGTCAAAATCGATTACGTCATCGTTACGTGGTAATTTATGAGGTGGTAATTTAAAATTGCCGCCGACCAATCGCAGCTCGTCTAAGATTCTGGAACAGTTTGTAAGCCGCATTAGTTCAGACGGTAGTGTGGTCGTACACCGACGGTGGTGTGGTTGTGGTTATACCGTATTTCGGATGGTAGTGTGATCGGCCGAATACAGATGGTTTATGGGTCTGCAGCTTGTTAAAGGGATCAACATAAGATTGATGTTAATTCGCATCAGATATTTTTAATATGTAGAACTAAATTTGCGACGGTTAAAACTTTCGCGTATACAATTCGCCATCAAACCGTTTAACCAGATGATTTTATTGTTTATTTTAAGAGGTCGCGCCCCCATTATGCTAATTGGATTTCAGAAGAAGTTTCCACCACACGATGTCACTTCCGGAAAGCCATAAGCGTAAAGTTGACAAAATATCACAACGAACAAACAAAATGGCTACCAAAATATAACGGCATTGTGGCGCCTTATAAAACGGAGAGATTTTGCGACAATACGATCGAGAAAAGTCAAATATAGACCGGAAACTGGCCACGATATAAACATCATAGTTTACGGTTAGAGTTGGGGTCAGGGTTATATATGTAGAAAATAAGATTTACGTTAGCTTTCATCATCGTAAAACCATCCGGCTCAATCCAGGTATGCTGTCATTGGTGTAGCAATTAGTGGCTTTTCGTCCCCCACAGATCCGCACCAAAGGTTTAGTGCCATCATACTTTATAATGTATCTGTGTATTAGAATGTCGTGTATTGATTTCTGTAATCTAACAATAATACGTTATTTGAAATTCAACAAAACTACTTGGAAATAAGTTGAGAACATCTCGTTCAATAACTACTTCAATGTTGAACTCAAAATCTAATATTTAGTAGGGTAACCAGGTGATCGGATAATATGACTAACTCGTCGGGGCATGGAGCTTTACAGTTTGTGCAGATAATCTGGAGTGATATATCCCCATGTTACAAACAGACACTGTATCGGTTCTAAGAGTGATCTCTTATGACCCTTACCGGGGCGCCTTCGTGGTCAAACGGTAGCGTGTTGGGTCACGGATCGCTACCATCCCAGTTCGAATCTGGGCGTGGGCATATCTGAAGGGTGTTTCATCTTTGACTGCGCTTCGTTACCTTTGTAGGTCGCTGGGCCCATTTCGCCTACCTTGTGCACAAAAGTGGCCGTAAGACATCAATCACCATCATCTGACGACCTTCTTATGTAACATACCCGAGACATCTCAATCACGTTGAGGTCGGGTGACTGAGCTGGCCACTGGATCACCTGGACATTACATCCCTCTAACCAGGTCTGCACGCACATTACGCCTTGTATGCATTGGTGCATTGTCGCGTTGGAATATAAATGGGATCGTGGCATCCCCCAAACATCTTCTCAACGGAATCCAGACGATTGTGATCCAGAATGTCTATATAACTAGTACTCTTCAAAGTACCATCCGCGATGAGTAATTCACCAACTCTATCGTAAGTAACGCACCACCATACCATTAAAGAAACAGAACATCTGGTAAATCCTTCCATTGTTTTCTGGCTCCATTGCTGTCCGATTCTCCTGCCATACCCTTATTCGTCCATCTTTAAAGCCGAGATTGAATTTCGATTCATTCGAAAAGACAATTCTGGGCAAGTTACCTTCAGTGATCCATTGTGTAACTCTGGTACACCACTGGATTCTAGCACGTCTGTTGTTCGGACCAATGAATGGTTCCCTTCTGATGACTCTATTGTACGGAGACCCGCCATGAGTCCTTCTACTGGCAGTTGATTGCGAAAGCATCCTGTCTTCCCGGTGTGTGGTCTTCTTTTGGGCGTCCAGATCTGGCACAACTGTCAGTCTGTGGGAACCTCCGCCATACACAAGAAACGGTTCTTCGGCTGATGTTCATCTGTATGGCGATCCGGTTGGCCTTTACTCCAGCCTGCTGCATGATGATCATCACCTGTCCCATCTCTGCCGTCAGATCTCTATCGCACCTCATCATAAATTAGTACAAACATAATATTACTCATTCCAGTCAGCCAGTTATATGTACATACCACATTCAAATTATTGTGTTTTTGTTTTCTTTTTCAATCAAGCTATTGCCATTTGTCTGTCGAGATGTTTCATAGTTATGCTGATAAACAATAACGATGGGACAATATTTTTGGTAGGGATCTGTAAATTTAAAAGACGCAGTTAGAGAGCTTTCCCGTAAGTGACGTCATGTTCGGCGAAGATCGTCCGTTTTCGTAGAGGCTGGGGGGGGGGGGACGCCTCCCTGGTCTAGTTGGTAGCGCGTTGGACAACAGATTACTACCACCTGAATTCGAATCTCGGCGTGGGCATATCTGAAGGGTGTTTCATCTTTGACTTCGCTTCATTACTGGGAGTAGAAAATTTGTAACGGTTTCATATCTACAGGCATAATTCTTGACACATCCGCGCGCGCGCGCACACACAAACACATACACACACATACACCTATACAAACACACTCACACACACACACACATATATATATATATATATATAAAATCAAATAAGTTCGATATAGCTAAGTGGCAATGTACTCTATGTGCTCCTTTGAACAAGATAAATATTTTATAACCTTTGCCTCCATGACCTAACTATGACTGGGCTCTGTCTGAAGGATGTTTCATCTTACATTTCGCGAGAGTTACCTTTGTAGGTCGCTAGGCCTATTTGGCCGGCCATGTGTATAAGCAAGTTGTCGTAAAACAGCGACATCTATATTTATATTGCACGACATGTGCCTACAGACCCGTTGTCGGGACAAAGTACCTTGATAGACAATTTTACAGGACACTGGGTTGGTTGGGCGTATCATTCATCAACGGGTGCTAAGAAAAAACGTCCTTAGATCAGCAACAACATCCGGGTTTCTGCACAGATATTAAGACCCGGTACCTTTGGATCACGTGACGTTATCCATTTGAATATTACGCTCAGCTGAATATGTGCCGGGATTTGTTTGTTTTGTAGCATTAATGGACGTCGTGTAGAGTTCGTGTTAGTATTCGAAAAGTAATCTCTGTTTTCATCGTCTTGCCGATATAGGAAAATGGCTCAGTGGGTATCGTGGTTGTTTTATATGTGCTAGGCCTCCGGTTCGAATCTAACACTGTGTTCTCACGGTCACCTCTCTTTAGAATGAATGAGTGATTTTTGGGTGATTAGCCTTCTTCTATGGGGCTGAGGGTCTTATCTCTGGTAAAGTGAGGTGATTAGCCGAATTTTATAACTGAGCTGTGATTGATTGATTAATTGATTGATTGATCGGTTTGTTTAGCCTCGGCACTGATAACTTCTGGTGTATATATATATATATATATATATATATATATATATATATATATATATATATATATATATATCCTAAAGCACGCCCGAGGGAAACATCCCACAATCACAGGTACGAATAACTGAGGCATGAAACATCCTACAGGTGGAAGCAGCGATGCGCTTTGAACGTAACACAAGGAGCTTCGCAGCCCAGCGTGCTGGGTACACGAAAACGTTCTGTTTCAAAACAGCTACAATATCCTTGTTGCTGCTAGATAAGGTTCAGATAAGACATTGAACAATAAACATTCCTAGATGAGCCTCGTTTTGTCCGCGAACGGGAAATACAGTTAGGTCGGTATTTGGGCACCATTCGGTCCTCTATTGGATGGCCAGAATCATATTAACACGGCCATCAGTCCAGAGGACCTATCTCGAAAGGACCCAAAACAGTCGGTCCCGGATTAATTATTATGGCCGACGGCAGGGAGCAGCGGAATGATTAATGCACGCTATTGATAGCCGCGAGATGGCGCGCCTGTCGGCCGTGTTTCGTATCCTCTTCTATGTTGTTGTTGTATGGTTCGGGGACAATGTCCACGACGGTGGGTGTGTGTATATTGTCGACATAACAGATAATTATATGATATTTACTGGGCGTCTATACCATTAGTGTCTTTTATGGCTGGGTTTTCTCTACACAAAGGTACATTTGGAAGGTGGCTCGCTGTTTACTCTCTTTTTGGGGTTTTCATACAGCTACTGACAGTTTAGGAGAGAATTGTATCTATCTCTCTCGCTCTCTATCTGTGTGTGTGCGTGTGTGTGTGTGCGTGTGTGTGTGTGCTGTGTGTGTGTGTGAGTAATATAAAGATAGATAGAGTGAGAGCGATATATATATATATATATATATATATATATATATATATAGAGAGAGAGAGAGAGATAGATAGATAGATAGATAGAGAGATAGAGAGAGATCAACAACTATATAGCAATAATAATGTTTACCAAACATCTCACCTACACTGATGGGTACAATCAATATCCGACAAAAGAACAAATTAATTTCTATGATAATTTTGCGCTGAAATTCTTTAATTAAGCTAAGTCATAAAGCAGTCGCAATAACAACAACAACAACAGCAACAAACATATCAACGTACATATCTAAACTAGGTACCTATACCTGGCATCAAAAACATATAGCCGCAATAACAACAACAACATCAACATCAACAACAACAACAGCAACAAATAAAACAACAACATGTTGATCATATATCGTACATCAGCGGCTCTAGCCGGCGGTGAAGGTGATACATTGCTGTGGGGAGACAATGGACAGGTAATTATTATAAACTGCTGAGGCAGCGATATTTTGATGCCACCGATTAGTTGTTCTAATGAGACAATCTCTTGTCTTCGCGTTCTCATCAACGGATAAATGATGAATAATTATGGGATGGAAACGGATTTTTAGAGAATTCAGCCGCGAAACAGGTGAGGCGTGAAAATGAACGATCTGCCGTCTTTGTCTCGGTGATGATTCGTTGATTATCGATCCGGCGAAAGGAATCGCCGATACTGCAGTTGGTAGAGGGCGGCGTGCTATAGACGTCCAGAGCTGGGTACGAGTCCGAGTGATATCGGCGTTTGCGCGATGCTTCCCTCGGGAGGCCCTTTCCGGCCGTTTGTGTCAGGTGTGATCAGCGCCGGGGATATACTCACTCACTCACTCACTCACTCACTCACTCACTCACTCACTCACTCACTCACTCACTCACTCTCACTCACTCACTCACTCACTCACTCACTCACTCACTCACTCACTCACTCACTCCTCACTCACTCACTCACTCACTCACTCACTCACTCACTCACTCACTCACTCACTCGATACTCACTCACTCGCTCGCTCGCTCGCTCGCTCAATCACTCACGCACTCACTCAATCACTCAATCACTCAATCACTCAATCACGCAATCACTCAATCACTCAATCACTCAATCACTAAGTAACTCACGCACTCGATCAATCAATCACCAACTCAATCACACACACACTCACTCACTCACCCACCCATCAGATCACTCACTCACCAGACACGCTAAAAGTGATATTAAATGCTTGCATTATTAACATTTTAATTGTTTTCAAAATTTGGTGCTATGAGGATGTTGCGGGTAAAAACTTATATTTTCGATGCGCTGTTCCTGTTCGTAATTTTATGCATCCGTATTAGCACATTTCTCTAGGATAGGAAATAACGTGTCCCTCTTCACTGGTGCCACCTACTCGGAACACAGCGCCCCCATGCGTCAGTAACAGTCGTGTTTCCATTAGTGTTGCTGGTGTTTAGTCGTAATTGTGACGATCAGAGGACTCTGGGTGTTGTTGTAGTATCTCGTGTTTTGTGTTCTGTGTTAGTCTTCGGGTATCCGTGGTATTAGTACGGCGCACAGCTGCGGATACAGGGACAGTTTTAATGAACTGATCGGCAATATGGGTGCCGTCATAAAAACACACATGAACACATAAACACATAAACCCTGGCTAGGTGTACGGTTGAGTCTAATTGTTGGGGAAGGTCAACCCAAGGGCTCATTAGGGAAGAACATTAGTCGGATTGTTACACAATGAATAGAGTACACATACTCGTAGATATTCACGTATACGCACGCACGCGCACGTGCACACGCACGCATGCACGCATGCACGCACAAACACACCAGCACATAGTCTTCATTAGTAATCTTTGGCGTATCATCGGTACGGTTTACCAGTAGTACTACGTACCACCATTACCACGTATCAACAGTTCACTGTACCATCAGCACCATCTACCGTCTCTACTCTGTCATAATACAGTCTACCACATGTACTCTACCATGACTACCATTCGTCACCAGTTCAATGTACAAATTTTACCATGTACCAACCTTACTGTGTATCACTATCACCAATTAGTGTAGGGATCATATATCATCAGTACCACGTACTACCAATCCAATACATTACCATGTACAACCATTTATTTACCAGTTCCATATAAGACAATGCCAGGTATCACCATGAACAAGTACTACCAATGGGGTGTACCACTCTTGTCATATGTACCAACACCGTGTGTTACCCCGTACCATACACTACCGGGACCATGTACCACCCTTACGATGTACCAAATAATACTATATACCGCCAGTACTATATACCACCAGTACTCTATACCACCAGTACTTCATACCACCAGTACTTTGTACCACCAGTATCCTATGCCACTGTACAAAGTTTTTCCTATCCACACACAAACGAATTACCGTTGTATCACGTTCTGTCAACGGAATCCCAAAAATTGGCGACTTGCCAAGTAAATAGACCATTTCACCAAACTGACAAGAGACCGGCCAAGTTAAATTCGCCAACTTCTCCGGGAGAGCACGAAATCTCCCGACGACAGCCGACCGATACTGCATTCTGGATCAGCGTTTGCCGATTCAGGCATTGTACCGGGAGTCCTTAATAAACGTGCCCGGGATACAGACACGGAAACAAACATCGCCCGTCAAATTCGGAAGACGACACGATGACGAGGTCGGACATTTTGGACAAAGGGCCGTGGATAGACGGGTAAAACCGCGAAAGGAACGAAAACATTCGAAGACAAAAGATAAATATGGCTAATCCGAACCGAGCCGCCATTGTCGTCACGTGACAGTTGTTGTTAATGAGCCCTTCCGAATTGGCTGTCATGGGCTAAACGTGACATCGGCGAATACAAGATAGATGGAGCCACTGTCCATCGGAAAAAAATAGTTTGGTCGTCAGTTTGTGGTGTTATATTTGTTTATTTGGCGGTTTCGGCTTAAATAGGATTCTTTGAAGTTTACAAACTTATTTATGGAATTATCATTATTTGCACGCACGCACACGCACACGCACCCACATGCATACACACATACAAACATACACGCACAAACATAGTTTGTGTGTGTGTGTATGTTTTATGAGTAAGGAATAAGGCACTGGCACAGATAATCTCGAAGCGCGAATTCAAACTCTGGATGATTCATCAGTGTATAGAATACAGAGCCGGTAGTTTTCATGCTGAGACATGTGTAATGTCTCACCAGTCCTCAAACCAGACCCGATTTCGGCTATACAAACTATACAATTGTTATACAATTTGTTTAGTATAATCGGTGACAAGTAGACTAGAGCTAGCCTTCAATGTCATAGTACAAACTGGACATAACTGGACATAGGAAAAATAATTCTATTCCCGTATACTACTAAAGTGAATTGTATATGCAACCAAAGTTGTGATATAAAACATGCAATAAGCACAGCACCATACAATATGAATTCGGGCATTAATCCAGTAAGCAAACAAGCAAGAAGCAAACAAAGTGAACAAGTGAACAAACAAAAGTATACTTCAGAGTATTTCCAACATCTCACATTATCTGACAGCATCGTGATGAAGATGATAATGATGGTGAGGAGCATACAGATGATAAAGATGATCTTGTTGATGATGATGAGGAGGAGGAGGAGCATAAATATGATAACGATGATAATGATGATGATGAGGAGCATAAAGATGATAAATATGATCTTGTTGATGATGATGATGATGAGGAGGAGGAGCATAAATATGATAACGATGATAATGATGATGATGAGGAGCATAAAGATGATAAAGATGATCTTGTTGATGATGATGATGATGATGAGGAGGAGCATAAATATGATAACGATGATAATGATGATGAGGAGGAGCATCAAGATGATCTTGTTGATGATGATGATGATGAGGAGGAGGAGCATAAATATGATAACGATGATAATGATGATGATGAGGAGCATAAAGATGATAAAGATGATCTTGTTGATGATGATGATGAGGAGGAGGAGGAGCATAAATATGATAACGATGATAATGATGATGATGAGGAGCATAAAGATGATAAAGATGATGATGATGAGGAGCATAAAGATGATAAAGATGATGATGATGAGGAGCATAAAGATGATAAAGATGATAATTATGATGAGGAGCATAAAGATGATAAAGATGAACGTGATGATGATGATGATGATGGTGATGCCGTAATAAAATGAAAAATGTTGCTGTTTTACGGGAACTTTAGTGCACACGTTAGGCGAAATGGGTAGATGATGACGCGACCTCTTAAGTAATGGGGCGAGTTGAAAGATGAAACACCCGATCGAGGTTTGAACCCACATGCTAGAGGTTTGTGGTCAACCAGACTACCAGTAAGTGCGGCGAGATGCTAATTGATAATAATAATAATAATAATAATAATAATAATATAGCTCTATTAGTGATGAACAGGTTTAATTCTAAAATTGCGTCCATTCGGCTGTTTATGTTATACCGACTTGTTGATGTTCTTCTCTATTCTGGAACAGAACATCGTTTTATCTCAATAACACCGAAATAAGCTGAGATAAACATTCCGACGGGCAGACGATAGAGAGAGAGAGAGTATCTGGCCGTGATCTTCGCGCCAGAAATTAGCTTCTAATTACCTGTAATCTTTTCTTATGGACACAGATTCGGTGGGCGCCATTTTGACTGTCCGGTGTCGTCGTCGACGATCGGAACCGGAAATGGGATGAAGACGCGACTGACTGATATATGCACCCATTCACCTGCGGCGCCCCGCCGTAGAAGTGTCCGCTTCCGGTGGGGAGCGGCGGCGGTTTGTGAAGAGTTAAAACATTTATGACCCCGATGTCGTTTGTCGGCCGCTAGATGGAGCCAGCGATGAGGATGGGCGTTAGCGCAGATAATGCGTGGGATGGGTGATGGCTGTTTTAATGGCAGTTGTAAACTGTTTGCGAGATTTACTGGGTTTCAGCCGTAACACGCATGAATACGTAGATAGGTGTACGTACTTACAAACGCTTTTGTTAACATACGCAGAGGAATCTGCTTAACCAACTACACATTTAGTGCCAGACAGCCACTCAGCCACATATCTTCAGTGAAGTTTCTTTAAATTTAGAGGATATTGAGGATTGCTTCCGCTTTTTGTACGTAGCCTGCATGTAGCCGCTTTCCTGTGGGCGTGACATATTTGTCGCGTACGAAAAGCGAATTAGCTGGTTTCCCACAGGCTGATGAGTAGACCAGACACATGCTTAGGTATACGCACACATTTATCAATATGTGGAGGTATGGAACATTTTATTTTTAGATTAATGTATGTATAGTTGTATTTAGATTTATGGAGGTAGGTTTCGAAGGATGTTTAGATATGTTGATGCTCTGTGCCTGTTGCCTCTTACTATGTACCCTAAAAACACACACACACACACACACACACACACACACACACACACACACACACACACACACACACACTTTTATATATATATATATATATATATATATATATATATATATATATGACCTCCCCGTCAATCTAGCGCCCTCAACCAGCTACACGTTATCAGATAAGAAATGCTTCCAACTGATGACACATAACAGGTGGATATGACCCTATACAGCTGGTTAATTCTTCATCGCAGTTAATCAGCCGACTGTCACATGAGCTGACACCTGTCGTTAATTCTACATTCACAACCTGATCACAGACCTACTATTTTATCATCACTAGAGGTCACCACCCATCACAAATGATAACACTCTCTATTTACCACGACAGATCTTGAATAATTCAGGTTAACCGAAGGTCAAGTCAATGTCGTGTCAAGGTCAGATGAGCTCACGTTCTTCTTGGAGACAAGTGTTCTTCTGCGCGATGCACACCTCCATCTACGAGATCACAGACACACACACACACACACACACACACACACACACACACACACACACACACACACACACACACACACACACACCACATGCATACACACATATTGTCGTTGTAAATTGATCACCTACTGGATTTCAATTAAATAGCTTAAAGTAGTGATAACAGTTGTATTGAGCCAACAGAATAACAACATCAACAACAACAACAACAATAACATCAACCAAAATAATAATAATAATAATAATAAACTAATTTTTAACATCAATTAACTAATGATCGGTATAATATAAACATGCCGCCATAATGGCATATACAATAAGTTGTTGTACTGCAGCTCTAAGGAGTTTCTATACACAGCCCCCGCTATATGGACATGTACGATGAACATCAACTGCCAGAGGAGTATATTATCTGTTGTCGCCATTGTCGTCAAGGTCATTATTCACAATAATACTGGTGCAGTAGAAAACGAGAGGTTACAGGTTCCATTCCGCCAACTGGCTGTTTGTGTGTGGGTTTTGTTTTTAAATAAAGCGTGCTATCGTACTATGAATAATAAAATAGTGAGTGAGTGAGTCAGTCAGTCAGTGAGTCAGTCAGTCAGTCACTAACTCAGTCAGTCACTCTGTCAGTCAGTTAACGGAATATCCACTCACTCACTCACTCACTCACTCACTCACTCACTCACTCACTCACTCACTCACTCACTCACTCACTCACTCACTCACTCACTCACTCACTCACTCACTCACTCACTCACTCACTCACTCACTCACTCACTCACTCACTCACTCAATCAATCAATCAATCAATCAATCAATCAATCAGTCAATCAGTCAGTCAATCAGGACGACAATGTATATTACACAATGATTGAGTAGGTTCGAATACCGTATGAGGAGAAGCTTGGTTCATGATATTAATCCATTATTGCTCTTCTAAGGACTTTCAGTCGTGCTTTATGGATCCACCCCTTCATTCAGCAGAGCTAACATTCTCACTTATACATCGGTATGAACAGACCAGATAAAGTATACTCCCCGGGCACTTGATACTGCCATTGAATTGTTAAGTTTTATACCACCTCAAACGAATATGACCCTCTCCCGTCTCTATCTTAAAATATGTAAACAGTTCAATAATAATATATATTTCTTTAAATGACAGCGCATTTTCATGGAAACTTCACCCCGACTTTTCTAAAATAGGCTGCCATTCCTAAACTCTTCCTGAACAGAGATACCGGATTCATTCGATCCATCAGAACAATCCCGGATACTGGACTGGCATCCAGGATGAAACAGGTGTACGTCTGGATCTAATAATAATAATAATAATGTATATTTAATAAAACGCCCTTACTAGCAGGAGCCATTCAAAGGCGCTGTACAAATAATATGTAATATAATAATACCCCAAATAATGTCTGTAAAAACCCTGTAATGATTTAAAAGATAATAATTATTTATCTGTGAAAGCGACCTTAAATAGGTGTGTTTTTAGAAGAGATTTAAAATTTCCAAGAGACGACGCATTTCTAATATTTGACGGCAGCTTATTCCACAAAGTGGGGGGCGGCAACAATAAACGCACAATCACCATATGACTTGAGTCGAGACACTGGCACCTGCAATAGTATCTAGTGGCGTTTGTAGAAGTAACTGGGTCTCCAGCTAAGGATCTGAGAATCAGATGAAAGTGATGATCTCTGCCAAACTGCAGCGACCCCAAGTGTATGGATCTGGGTTACTCCGTTCTGGATCTGATAAACTGATCACCAAATTATGGAATGATATTAGAAGCTCATAGGAGGAGACTGTATATGAGTTTAATATAAACATGAACTATTATAACATTTAAGTAAACTAGTTCTGCATCTGTTTTGTTATTCCTACTTAAAACATATTTTTTTAACAATCTGAATATGGTCTATTTGATTGCTTATCAAGTTGAGGATGTTATTTATGAGTTAAGATTTTTTTCTACAGTTTTATCAGATATACTTATATGGTTATTTGCTCACTTGGCTACTTACCTACTTCCTTACTGACTTAACTTACTTAACACATGTTTATGGGATGAAGGATATTATAGCAATAAAGCGAGTAATAATTGAGAAAAATAAACTATTGTTGATAAAATGCATCGACCTAAACCACTGGAACTAACAATAACATTTGGCGGAAGGATACATCATTTGAGATAAATAGTACCTCGTAATAGGCTATTAAGATGAGCGATCAGCGGGAGAATTATTGTGTTATTGAGTAAATCGGTCAATTGGAAGAGATAATTCCACATTAGAATCCAGTTGTTACGTGTGTGGGAGGGCGTGTGTGGGAGGGCGTGTGTGTGTGCGCGCGTGTGTGTTTATGTGTGTGTGTGTGTTATGTTACATATAATGAAGGCGTGTACAATTGTCAACAAATGATATCATTACCTGAATAGAAAACAATATACTTGTATAAATATATATATATATATATATATATATATATATATATATATATATATATATATATATTTATATATATATAAAATATATATATATATATATATATATATATATATATATACAAACACACACAAACACTACACACAACACCCCTTTACATGTACCCACATGTGGCGTTAAGAGCAGGTTTGACTGTATATATATATATATATATATATATATATATATATATATATATATATATACATCGGTATATGAACAAAATGTATTTCTATTTCTATTACCGACGACGAAAGCAGTAATAATAGATACTTCACTCAGACAACACAATTAACACAAAGAGTTTCTGTTGTAGAGACATTGCCCATGTCCATATGTCCCTATTACTGATAATATGGGTAAAACTCTGCCCATAGCTTAATACGGGAGCGCGTGTAAAGGGATTATCCGAGGGCGCGCAGGCACGCACACACGCCTACACACACGCCTACGCACGTACACTCGCACAAACACGTAAGCCCTAGAATAGGCCGGAAAAAGGGGGACACATGTGTCAGCATGAAAAGTTGCCACTCTAGATTCAGTCCCCTGAGGAATCGTACAGAGTTTGAATTCACGGTTGGAGATTCTCTGTGCATGTGCCTTATTATACACAGCTGAATCACACACACACACACACACACACACACACACACACACACACACACACACACACACACACACACACACACACACACACACACACACACACAATATATATATATATATATATACAAACACACACACACACATGCGCGCGCATTTTTATCTGAAACCCAAATAAAGCGACGAATTATGGCCGCTTATATATGACGTCACTGTAGGTCACTTACAGACATTGTTCCCTATTTGCTTCTTTGTACATTGACGTTGAAGTCATACATCATTAGAAACGAAAGATATGATGTATTTTCAGTTTGTCCAAATTCTGGCCAAGACGAAAACAAGCCTAAACTTTTTATCTATTTTATGATAAAGACTAAGGGTACCCCTTTTAAATTAATCTAAATGAACCTGAAATTCACTTAGTTATGAACCCTTAAATGTATAAATGTTTCAAACCCGTTAACACTGTAACACCACCCGTAACACACACCTGTAACACACACCTGTAACACACACCTGTAACACACACACATCTATAGTATATAAGAGCTTCCATATAATCCTATCAGAGGATTATATCAATATAGTTATCTAATTTTGACAGTTTCGAAATACGTGAACAACAGATTATGACGTCCCCGAAGAACAAAACAAACACCTCGATAAAAGAAGGGAGTGTTTTTTTTTAAATAGACACAGTGTCATGGTCGTATGGGTCAATTAGCGGGTGTTGACGTTGGTTTAGTATGACGTCATATCCTGTTGGCTTCCATGTAGTAACCAGAGAGCTTAAAATATAGAGAGGCGTTACTCTTGCCGCGCCATTTTGAATTTTGAACCAGTGGCGCCCCCAGCGACTGGAGGTATTACTCAGATAAACAAAAGCTCTCTGGTTGTCCACATGTGATCGTGTACATGTGTGCGCATGGTTGAAATGAATTGCCAATACTAGTACTATATGTTACATGATCACATATTCTTTTATTAATTAACACTTTAATTGTGCACACATGATATCGAAAAAAAAAACGAAGCTCTGAAACTGTAAATAAAGAATTAATTGATTTCACAGCCCGGTCACTTAATTCATAGCCTACAATTTGACAGCTGATCAGAAAATAATTGAACGTGATTTAGGTTATTTCACAGCTTTGTGTGTGGAAGGCATATTTTTCACAAGTTTTTTTCAATGCATACAAACATACTTTCATCATGTCAGTTTATCATAGTCCATACATTTTTATTTATTTGGATATATACATATAATTATATATACAGCTATTATAATGCAACCATAACACAATTCATTACAAACTTCCCACCATATATTCATCATGTCCATTTATCATATATTAACTAAAAAATCATAAGTTCATTTAAAGTCTACACCTCAATAATATAGACCATGCAGTTCACTGATCTGGAATATGCCCAGCTGAGAACAAAGAATATACATGGAATATTAACAATGTTTATGTTTGCGCTAACATGTTAGAGATAGAGAAATTAGTACTCTCATACAATAAGCGGCATCAAATCTCTTGTGCCACCGGTTCATCTACAGTTACAATCAGTCATTTAATTGTTATAAAATGGACAGAATAACCCAAATTGCTTCCAGCTCTAAACAACCACTACTACAAAAATATGACATTTAATCCAGATCAGTGAACTCTTTAAAGTTAGACATAATATATCCAGAGATGTAATAGACACATGTATTGATTACTGTAACAGATAACTCAAAATCATCTATCACATCGAACATATTTAAACACATGTTTTCCCTTTTTCAAGTTGGTTAAAGAATTTGATTTTATATGCATTTAAGTTATGAAGAGAAGTATACCAATTAAAGCACATCAGCTGAACATTCAAGTACTAATTCAGGTGCTGGTAATCCTTTTTTTGTATTAAGATATGAAATGGGCTGACAAAAAATGTCATGGGTTTGATGCCTTGTTTCTTATTTAATTAATTTTATAATACCAATTTTCGCCATTAATAGTTATAAATATTAATTACCATCACAGCTGGCCCTGTCTCCTGTATAGGTCTCCTATATGTTAATACCTTCTTCTTTGATTTCAGTGGATGCATGTGGTGGATTTGGTACATCAAAAATAGTTCGAATAGCATTCTAGATAAGTTGTCTGGTTCATGAATTCCGTTTCAGTGAAGTGCATATCATATATTCTACAATTAGTATTCAAGTAATTTAAATCTTTCCTCATCATATATCTGAACGACAACAATTAATAACACATCTTTTACTTCTGTCAATAGAAAAAAAAAATGAATGTTTCTACCACTAGTTGAGGTATTTAATAATTAATTTCATAACATTTAAATTATAAATAGAAGTCCATATATATCTATAAGTACCAATTGCTTACGTTTAAAAATAAATATGGATGCAGGTGATCATTTAAATACTCAGCTACTTATAATTATTGTAATTAGGGAAAAATTATCAGATTATAGTAATGTAATATACCTCCCGCCCATAACATCTTCAATGGCTCCAGTGCATGTAACTTTAAGCTTATGTATATCTTACATAGCCATTTTGTGATTAATATGTTTGATATTGTTCAATAAAATTTAATAAGATTTTGTCTGAAACAAATATAGATCTAGATAGATCCTGCTTTGGTCTACTGCTTAGGTCATGTCAAATAGGGGCGTGTCTACTTCACATTGTTATGCTTATTTTTTAAATATCCTTTATTAAGTTTATTTTTAAAAAGCCAGATCATATCAAATTTTTACACTAGCTGCCATTTACTTTCGGGAATGTCTTTATTTGTGCATACTTTTCCTGTTACTGCAGCAGAAAGAGGCGCAGAATGAACCAGTGCCATTAGGCGTTAACGAAGGGAGCTGTGACATATACCTCCGGTCGCTAGAGCCCTGGCGCTCCATGAATTCAAAATGGCGTCCCATGTTAAAACGCGAAGTAACACGTCTTGTTATCAATTGTCTTTGTAGTAACTATGCCATCGATAACGGAAAATAGCGAATAACAACAAAACTAACAATAACAATAGCAATACTTATAATAACAATACTGATGATGATAATATTAATAATAATAATAATAATAATAATATTAATAATAACAACAACAACAACGACATTGTCTAGTGTAGTAAGTTTATAACAACATTATAAATAACATCAAAATATCAAACATTTCAAGAAACTTAATATCAGTTATAACAACGAGAAAGATCTAATTACAATAACATTTGTAAAATAATCGATTGCTTTCGTGTTATTCTGATCAATAACATTCCTATCATCGTTTGTTGTTATTCTGTTATCTAGATCAATCCCCCAATAAGTCGATCTGTTCCTAATCTATAAAATCTTTACATAAATATTATATGAAGAACCTGGTACGTATGATATTGAGATAAATATTGATTCCACAGATAACATATTACGGCAGATATATAATTCTGTGTTTGTAAATGTGATGAAGATCTATGTTCGCACGACGGGGGCAGGGGGGTGGGGGTGTTCAAGGGTAGATTTAATTAAGAAAGCCTCATCACCTGTATGTCAAAGACTTCAGGGCCATGAGATAATTAGGCAATCAAATCTTATATGTTTCCCTGCAATTATGTAGTTAAAAAAGTATGTAAAGTTGTCTATAGCTGTGGGTCAACAGTCTGGCCATCCATATGCCTCGGCTCACGCATAGATCAATATTTGGCTCAGTTCAATCATAGATCAGTATCTATCTATCTATCTATCTATCTAAATATATATATATATATATATACCTATGCAAACAATTCTGGGCTACTCATAAGCCTGTTGTGCTCAGACAATCCGCTTTTCGTACGTTACAAATGTGTCACGCCCACAGGCAAGCGGTTGTATATAGGCTATGTACAGAAAGCGGAAGCACGTGCCATTTCACACCAACACGTGCGCATGGATCAATGGTAAGTTAATACATATACAAGATAAATAATTTGACATCACAATTTAGATTCAGGAGTAATTTGCTGTAGTTGAAAAGAAACCTATGTATAAGAACATTTCGAGACCACAGATGCTGACACCAGCTTTATTCTGCGTTCGAATAGCTAAACACATCCTATCTATATAAATAGTACTGAGGTCCGACAGGTCCGGCGTCGCAAGTTGTTGTCTGAACTGGGTGAAAAGTAACGCCCTTTATAGACTTTCAATGCGTCAGAAAACATAACAGCTCGAGTTGAACACGCTACAAACTTGTATTATGTACACTCTGCCTACATCTAGAAGTAGTCGAATGACTAAACTAAAACCGAAGTAGCAATCCTTCACAATGGATTATTACTAGATTAGAACGACATATCGCCTCAATCCTGAGTAAATACTATGATTTACTCAACCTTATCTATAATCCTCATATCCTCACCTTCATCATTCAGTGAATGTTTATCCACGCCTAATTTAGCGCCCCTTAATATATGTAGATAGCTGTGGTGTTCTCGAAATGTTACACAACTATATTCCTATTCAGTATTATTGCGGTATATAGACGACCAGTACTGCTATTCTAACCTTCACCTCCCCCCCCCCAACATCCGTACATTTACCAATAATACAAAGGTTATTTATAGGATAGTGACACATCCCTGATAAACGTCAACGAACACGCCTTTACCATCTCCGCTCCCAGGAGGGCATATATCACGCAACTTACACATAATCTCTCACTTCCTTTGCTTACTCTCTCGGTATAGGAGACAAGGTTCGAATTTAGCAGAATCTGCGGGTGCTGGTGGTGGGGGGTACATCGGCCGTCGGGAACCCACAATTTTTAACTCCACGATCCCGAATGGCTGTTGAGCTACGACCGAATTTTGCCTTGTAAATACCAACGATATCGACGTATCTAAAATGTAAACAGACGAACTGTCATATTTTATGAAGTGCTATAGCATCTAAACTAACCGAATCAATTTATCTCACCAGGGGGAGCTGGTGAGATATTACACATCTAAGCTTGAAAAAGTCGCACCTTCGGCGTTCAGTTTCCCGATGAATCGGCCAGATGTGGAGTATGTATGTATGTATGTATGTATGTATGTATGTATGTATGTATATTACGGCTTCATGGGGACATCCAAAACATGATTTCCGGGGAGGTGGCACCGGTTCGCCGTATCTGATTCTTCCATCCCCATACACCCCCCACCCAACCACTAGACTTTGTCCAATAATAGTCCGGATCAGCCGGAATATTTCTATTCCTTATCTCAACACGGTTTAAATTAAGCACAATCAACCGAGTCTGCGCTGAAACCGTAACAAATTAGCTAATCTATTACCGGATACAACTTACAGCGAACCCGGAACGCTACGAGAAGCGTCAAATGACCAAACGCGGCCGTACACCGACGAAGAATTCCGACTCCCCGAGGAGCATAATTCATCCACGGACTAAAGTCGCATTCAAACTCGATCAGTGACGCTTCGCTAAGCTTATTGGTGGTTGTGTCACGTGATCAACGCCATGTTTACGCTCAGTTAGCCGGGATGAATTAATTATAATATTTCGCTGGATCACAGATAATAATAGATAATTGTTGGTGACATCTATGGGTGGCGTTCCGGTGGTGTTGCGTGGTCCAAATAACAACAACCACGGTAGT
>JAODUP010000036.1:265000-272500 GCA_025642065.1 Paralvinella palmiformis
AAGGAGAGAGAGAAGCAGACAGACATACATACGTCCATACATACACACACACACATACATTCAACCCCCCCCCACACACACACATCTACACATAGAGACGGAGAGAGCACGAAAAGTGGCCTTTTCATATTCGACTCCCCAATGAATCTCCCAGAGGTTTTATTGACAATTCCTAATTGATATTCTTTATCAGTATCATATATTGCTAACTCACAAATAAAAATATGGCTGGAATAAAAACTCAACTCGCCAAACATTTCAGTTCAGATTAATAATTCCATTTACGAGCGATGACTCGGTCTTAGCTAACAGAATAATAACAAATCGTTTTTTTTTTACTAGGGCCTACAGTGAAGCTTCGGTTAAACGTATTTTCCCATTTGTACGCCGGTCCTACTTGTGCGCCGCTGATAGGCCAGTTAGAGAAGTAGCATCGCGGCAACCTCGAATTCTGCCGAAGGTCGGTCCGGTTTTTGGCACCGATTCGCTCATTTCTGATGCGGTCTTACGTTTGTCGGGCGCCATTTTAGAAAATGGCCGTTTATGCTGGGAAGCGGCAGGCGAGGAAAAAACAACAGGGAGCCGGTTTTATTTAAGTCAAGAAGTGCAGTTCTTTGATCGATAACACCCGCGGTGGGGCCATGGTTTCTCTGAGGAGGCACTAGGCCACGTTAACGAGAGGAAGATCAACTTTCCCGGATTCCTCGCTCATTATTCATTATCCCGTGGAATTTTCATTTGCAAGCCAGTTTCGCTTTTTAGTGAATTTAAAAAAAGTCGAAACTCGGCATGACTGCTCCAAGTACCACTTTATATAACACTTAAATTTGGTACAATCTTGCACACCTCGTCCATTCCCGCGGCTTAATTAGTACCGCATCGCATTGCACTGCAGGCGTAAATGTCACTGATCGAATCCCGGTTTTGTCTGTTTGTGGGCGATGTTTTCATCTCATAAACGATGACCGAATGATCAGATTTTCTTAATGGGGGCGCCTCCGTGGTCTAGCGGTAGGTTGTTGGACCACAGATCACTACTACCCGTGTTCGAATCTCGGCGTGGGTATATCTGAAGGTTGTTTCATCTTTGACTTCGCTTCATTACATTTGAAGGTCGCTCGGCCCATTCAGCCTACCATGTGGACAAAAGGGGTCCGTAAAACATCAATCATCATCATCCTAAGGGGTCTCTCTCTACTCGGCTACATGTCTGAGGTGTGAACGAGGTCGAAGGTAAACAAAGAAATCGGTTTGTTTGTTTGTCTGTCAGTCCGTCAGTTAGTCAGTCACCCAGTTAGTAAGAAATACACTCACTCACTCACTCATTCACCCACTCACTGATTTATTTCTGAAATTCGGTATTAACTGTTAATATTTTGCACTATAAATCTCGTTGCTAAACTCTACCTTCCACCCTGCGCTCTTTGGTAGAGCGCAGGGTGATGCACTCTGTATGGAAACTATAAGATCTTACCCAAACTTCGAACCCGGACGTTCCAGAGCTGTACCAGTTTACTTTACTCACTGTGTTTCTATGTTGTTGTTATCTCCGCTATTTGAGGATGAACACAATTATATAACCTTACTCAATCTTCTTCTAAAACAACAATCCTACCTTCAACGATAAAATATTAGGTACACCTTATTCTGTATTAGGTACTCTGTATTAGGCACAATGTATTCGCTTTTTATCCGATTCAAAAACATTGAGACTATGACTTTGTCTGGATTACCTAAAATTCTTGCACCACACACACACACACACACACACACACACACACACACACTATATATACACACACACACATACACACACACACACACACACACTTACATACACATACACACAGAGATTTGTTGGCTGGATTTGAGAGACAATTAGTATGTATGTGTGTGTACATGGGTGTGCGCGCTGCGGAGAAGTCTGACTGCCTCTCTGTCCATCCATCTGTCTGTCTGTCTGTCTGTCCGTCTGCATTTTTCGACTTGGCGAGATAGAATCACTTGCCTGACATACCGTTGGGAGCCATCTTGTTTTAGTCTGTTAACTGGCCACTAGGGGTCTCTGATCTAAGTAAATCGAACGTGACGTTAACACAGAAGCTACAGCGCCAAGGTCAAGGCCGTTATTGTGTTAACGCGTCAAAGTATCCAATAAACTTGTTATTTGGTGAACATCGATCCTCGTAAAGGATTGTTAGGAAATCAGACGATTAGATATCTCCCTCTATTAACGTCAGAATAGTCACGTGACAATATGGCCTATCTACCGTTCTCTGGATCAGACTCCCTCCCCCCGCTCTATTTATTTATATTTATTTACAGACACACACGCGCGCACACACGCACAAAGTGGTGGACAAACAGCCTTATAATTAATGTGTAGTCTTTTAATAAACTCAACATTCTAAATGCTATACAAGAGACATTTACATTTCTACACACACACACACACAGAGAGAGAGAAAATGTGTGTGTGTGTGTGCGTGTCAGATAGAGAGAGCGTATATATATATGTGTGTGTGTGTGTGTGTGTGTGTGTGTGTGTGTGCTAAAACACGGGCTGTTACAAACGAAATAAAGAATAAGACTATATCTAGACAGACAGCATTCTCACTTTGACTGTATTCTTGTCACAGTTTCAAGACGATTAATTATACTTTGAATTGTCACATGTGGACCTGGATCTATCCTGAATCACGCCGATTGGTTCGCTGCGGCCAGATGTCTTTTATAACGTTACCAACACCCGGAGTCTACTGGCGGATCCATGTTTTGGAGAAGGAGGTCGTTGTATATAATGCGCATATAGGCAGTCATCGTCATCATCATCATCATCATCATCATCATCATCCATACAGTCGTCACGATGATGATAATAATGATGATGATGATGATGATGATAATGATGATTAGCCTTCGGTTTCGAATGTTCTACTCCAGAATCGTTTTCCCTTCAAATATTCTAGATGTTGACCTAAAGGTTATTGTTTTTCCCTCTAGAATCGGGCTACACCCAGGCGCCCTATTTAAATCCTAGATCCGCCTCACTTGCTATTGGTGAATTGCTAGATTTATGGAAGTGTCGGGCGCGGGGGGGGGTCTGGTGTAAAATTTTCCTGTAACTGTTTACTGGTAAATGTCACGACTTTTTTCCAATGTTAAAAGTAGTCACGAGTCACCAAAGTTTACTTGCGTTTATATTCAAGTAACGTCCTCGCTATCCAGATCCGGCTACAAGCCGAATCGGATGCCGTAATCCATTCTCCAACGGACAGTTCTTTCTGGATACCGAATCTAAAATCCGGCAACATCACCAGGTGGCGCCACGCGTACAGAAACGTTCTGCCTATTTTCGGACAGAATCAGCCAAACGGCCAAATGATATCCGATCGTTCGGATAAGACCAAAGACTAGCTGGAAATGTCCGATAAATTCTGGACATCAAATCCGAGTTACTGGCCAGCCCGGAACAGGCCACATCAGAGACCGCGCCGAGATCCGGCCATCACGGCAGAGGGCGCTGCGCCGCCATAGGTTAAACATGGCCGTGTCGGAGATAAGGTGCAGATGAATCGTGAACGATCGGACTTTCGTCGTGTAATTGAGTAATATTCGGGATAAATAATGCTCCGGATCCTGGTCGTTTGTCCACGCCGGACGCTCAATCCAATGGGGGTATTTATCAGCTAGAGGGCAGCAGCTACTTCCTGCCATTGCCGTTATACGACCTATGTGATGTCGTCATCGATCATGACTAGACAAAGGCTTTGTGTCTTTTGTAGGCGGCCAATCTCTAATCGAGTTAATAACACGTGACTCGGCTTCAACAGTCAGACAAAATGCCGCCACATAAACTACTTCTATTTGGTTTAAATAATTAGCGTAGACATCTATTTTATTCTACGCTATTTCTTATTACTTATTAATTGGTATTTATTGTGCACGATTGCGCTGTTATGAATGAACGTACGCACCCGTACGTGCACATACATCCACACACAGCCTCGTATACCAGGTATCTATCCAGCTTCAGCTTATGATGTCCTAACCTAATCCATGTTATTTGTTCACCTTACTGATATCATGTCCTTCTTATCCTGTCTGTCCTGAGTGTTGTTGCCCTTTATTCATATAAATGATGAGACATGCAAGCCCTCATTATTTCCCGACTGGACTTTGGCAATGAATTGTTATAGAATATCCCCCTCTTTTGACAAACGGCCTACATGCACTCACAAAGGGGAACATGTAACACCAGTATTGTTCCAGCTGCACTAGTTTCCTGTACGTTTCAGGCCTCTGTACAAAATCCTGTTTCGTACATTCTATTTTTTTAGCATATCTGTACACCATTGTATCTAAGCGATCTGATCGACATATATACACCAGTGAAAATGCTCTGATCTGAGTCCTATTCACTTTTGAAGGTACTAGGAAGCCATACAACAATGTACGGATAGAGATCCTTTCGAGTATCAGCTCCCAGGCTGTGGAACGAGTTGCCCAACCACATAACACTATTTTGTAAGCTTCTTAAAGAACCCATTTACTTAATTTGGCGTATTTATCATTTTAAACCAGTTTATTATGTATGAAATGTATTTGAACTATATGAGCTCAGAATATGTTTAAATTATGTTTTAAATGTATAGCGCTTTAGAGAAATTAAACTTGAATAAGGCGTTATATAAAAATACTATTATTATTATTATTATTATATTATCACACCCTTAATATGTCCTCGCTTTACACTTATCATGTCTTTAAAATTTCCGCCTATTATCCGTACTATCTCCTTCCTATTTCCTCATTTTACCCTCATCACGTCTTTCCTATTTCCTCATTTTACCCTCATCACGTCTTTACTATTTCCTCATTTTACCATCATCACGTCTTTACTATTTCTTCATCTTACCCTCATTACGTTTTTACCATTTCCTCCTCTTACTCTCATCACGTCTTTACTATTTCCTCCTCTTACTCTCATCACATCTTTACTATTTCCTCATCTTACCCTCATCACGTCCTTACTACTTCCTCACCTTACCCTCATCACGTCTTTACTATTTCCTCATCTTCCTATCATCACATCTTTACTATTTCCTCATCCTAGCGTTATCACGTCGTTGGTATTTCCTCTGCTTACTGTTATCATGTCCTTAAAAGTTCCTCAATTTACCTTATAATCTATACACCTTATTTATATCCTGTCCTCATTAAGCCTTCATTTTGACTGATCTTCAAATTTATTCTTTGAAACAGGTTTCTCTCTTTCCTTCAGTTAAAACTAATGACGTCATGCATCGTTATAATTCATGGAATCGTTAATTTCCAAATTACAGACATCAGATTGATCCAGAAAGAAACCGGTTTAGAATCAAACTAAAACGTCGGGTGTCAGCTATAATTATTGGATCCGGATTGATTTATGCCGTGGATGTGTGACATGGATTACATGATCTGGTTTAATGGCTGTACTAGATCGTTGCGGATCCCGTATCGCGCTCGACGGATGTAACCTGACAGCGTTGTACGTCCAAATGATAAGGGTTAATGGGTACGCGTGTGGGCCAGGTCGAGTTTAGGTCATAGGAGTAGGTCACCATTAGGTCAGTTGAAGATGTTATGGCATGTCTTACTGACAACTTGTTGTTGAAACGGAAACGGAGTTTCTGAAACCGTATCAACATTTGGAAACGATTGCCTCCAAAATGTTCACCTGAGATATATTACTCCCCAATTATTATACACCGGAAATATATTATAAACCATATATATGACACCAATGGTATTCTATATCTGATGATGATGATAATGATGATGATGATGATGATTGATGTTTTACGCCCACTTTTGTCAAGGTATGCTAAATGGGCCGAGCTACCTCCAAATATAATGAAGCGAAGTCAAAGATGAAACAGCCTTCAGATATGCCCACGCCGAGATTCGAACTCAGGTGGTAGTGATCTGTGGTTCAACGCGCTACCAACTAGGCCATGGAGGTGTCCCATATTCTACATCTGAGTACCATACACCTGAAGTGTGTCACACCTGAGGTATTACCTATTTCAAGCATCATTCTGAGACGCCATATACACGAACAATGTCTCTTCACCTCAAGCCATATATACAATAGTCTGCAGATGAGGTAGCTTTCCCTGAAGCTAGTTCGAACATGAGTAGATTACATCTGAGGTAATCTGCATTTGAGATACCCTAAATCTCAGGTACGTTACATCTGAGATATTCTACATCTGATATATCCTACATCTGAAACAGACCACCGAAACATCTGAACCATACATCATAAAGTTTTTCAGACCTATTAGTTGGGGTATTATTATATTACATATTATTTTTACAGCGCCTTTGAATGTCTCCTGCTATTAAAGGCGCTATATTAAATATGCATTATTATTATTATTATTATTATTATTATTATTATTATTATTATTATCATTATTGGTGTTGTTGTTGTTGTTGTCTTCTGAGATACTACATCTGTGAAGCCTCAGATATATGAGACATTGTACATTTGGGGTATTAGACATAAAATGTTTCCTTCGTTTGAGGAACCATACATTTGAGGAATATGTTGTTTGAGGTACCCGTTAAGAATGCCTTTGACACCTCGCAGATATAGCGTAAGCGTTACTGACCAATCCAGGGGCGGCCACAGATCCATAAATATCCCTGATGAATCTATCCAGTTTCCGGGCTGACGCCAGGAGATACCCTTGAAGATAAAGTTCCACAATAACGGGACAAAGTGAGTATTACGTCACACGGCGGCTAAACACTGAAGGCTACATAGGCACAGGTAAGACAATCTTAAAATTAAAATGTATCGTCTGCCTGCTTGGGAAATGACTTCTCAAAAAATCTGTTAGCGCCTTCTTCCCACGATTTTTTAAAAAAATAAACCAATCTAACCACAATATTGAAATAACCAGGCTGACTATATTTACGGCAATGCTTTACGACTTTGGGCTTAGGACGGACTACGACATGAGCGATATTAAGTGAACAACAGATGTGTTGCTAATCACTGGCAATGGCTGAAATGTATACTTGTTGTCGGGGTCGATGGCGAGCCAGACTGTGGTGTGAATATTATGGGGAAAATGTTGAGTTTTGGATCCCAGGATTGAAATCGAATCGCGTTTGGGGTTACATTACTGGGAATAAATTCAAAATTGGGTTGAAAATGATGTAATTTGAAGTTGAAATTGACGACGTATGCTATGGATCAATGACTTGATGTAATCTACGCTATTCGTCTCCTTATTTTTCTGTCTGTCTATCTGTCTGTTTGCCTATCTAAATGTCTATATCTAGATATCTGCATGTGTATGAATGTATATCGTTATGTCTATGTTTGTGTGTCTGTCTGTTTGTCTGCCTCTGTGTATGTATATACGTATGTATGTACGTATCTGCAGTTCTGTTTGTCTGTCTATCTATCTGTTTGTCTTTCATTCTGTTTCTCAGTTTGTC
>JAODUP010000036.1:275000-287500 GCA_025642065.1 Paralvinella palmiformis
AAGAATGATAATCCTTCATGATGTTTGTATAAAGAACGTGCTCCGTTCTTTGATCCAAACTGGCCACGTGACGACAATAATCTATTTTATCGCCCACTGTGTGGCTAAGAGACAATCGGACTGTTGTGGTGTCGTGCCACTGTCGCATTGTGTCAGTCTCATGCCGTACCCCTGGTCGTGTCGTACCGCTACGGTGTCGTGCTATTGGCGTATCGTACCATTGTCGGCTGGCACCACTGTCTGTTCGCATCGTAGTCTCATTAGGTCACGATCAAATCGTACCACTTCGGTGTTGTTTTTCTGGCATATCGTACCACTTTCAGATCGTACCACTGTCGTATTCTACTATTCTCACCTCGTAGCACTGCCAAATAAACTGCCAGTCGCGCTACGCCAGTTTTGTGCTGATGACAAGTCACTTATATTGCATCGGTGCTGTGTTAAACTTGTGTCGCACCATATCATAGTTATCTCGTACCTTCGTCGTACCGTACAACTGCCAGGTCTTGCTGTTGAACAGTTTATAATAGAAAATCAATAGTATAATTATTGCACAGCTGCTCTAAGTAATTTTCGCTACATTCGTATATAAGCCTGTACAAAATGACACACATGACAATCACCTTGAGTGGATAGTTTTTAGCGTTGCTATTTTAAGAGCCGTAAGCCACATCCCCCAGCAGATCACTGAACCAATAAATGGGCACATTAAATAGCCCCAGTAGATGGCTAGATTCACGCCCAGAACCAATTCGTATTTACATCTAATACTCTATCCATCGACTAGAACAATTATACAGCTGTATCAGGACGACATCGCACCAGACTTACATCGTACCTAGATCGTATCGCCCCGCAGTCGTGTCGTACCAAGGACAATCGTCTACGGACAGATATATGGACAAACGCCCCCTCCTCGCACCAGATATTCTGGTTTTGTTCCATCAAATGAACGATTTTTGCACTTAACCGGATCCATTGATTCCCTGATCCCGAAGCACGCCAATCTTACCAGTCTTACTGGGTGATTAAACACGAACATGTTCAAGAGCGGGTTCTATGACGGATATAATTTTTTTTACATCTTTTGTAAAAAGAGGCTTTATGATTCATAACCATCATGGCCGCTTTTTGTAGATTTTCCTTCTTTGTTATAGTCTTATACATATCCACATAGCCAGTTATGGGGGGGGTCCAAAGTGGTTTGAGCATTGCATTCCAAACCCTCGGGTTATAGGTTCGAATCCGGGTCACATCTGTCATTGTGGGATGTTTCCTCAAAGAGTCGCCTCTCGGCCATATGTCCCAGATGTGACGATGTGTGACCATGTAAACGAACCAATCAATCTACCAACAACATAGGGCGCTTCCGTGGTGTAACCGATAGTGAAATTACTCACATATCTCTACCACCTGAGTTCAAATTAAGGCGTTGGCACGTCTGAATGGTGTTTCATCATTCGCTTCGCTGCAATACCTTTAGATATCTCTCAGCCAATTTAGCCAACTCTGTGCACAACAGTGGCCGTAAACATCGATCATAGCTACTAACAATAAATCGATGATGTTCAATATTCGAACTGGTTAGCACTTGCTCTCCTGCGTATGAATCCGAGCAAACCTGGGCCATCGTCAACGGCCCTGGGAGCATACCCAACCCGAAGTTTACTATGTCCACGCCTAAATATGTCGATGATAATATCGGAGATTGACGTATGGTATGTAACGTGAAATATGGATCCATAATCCAGGTGTTTGTTTTTACGTATTTGTCTCCCCCCTCCTCTCCATCTCTTACCCTGTAGAGTCAGGATTTAGAAAATGGACCACTGTATCCTTCAGGATCGTGACGTAACATGCGGCTAAATGGAGGAAACAGTAAACGAACTTTTGATGCCGATGTGCGTTAAAGACTCACTCACTCACTCACTTACCCCCAACAGACAGTCCAGTAACTAGTATATAATGGTGGCAAATATAACGGGATTCTTCTCTATTATGTACGGTATAATGACACCAGGTGTCATCCAGAGGCCGTCTGTCAACATTGATGCATTGAAGACGCCGACGAGTTTAAGACGGGATTACTCCAGTTGTTATAGCGCTGATGTGACTGTTGCCCTTATTCTACAGAAAATCGTCAGCCAAGACATAGGGAGTATATGTTTGTTTTCCGCCGTCAATATTCTCTGCTGGTCGGCTCACACAGACAGACAGACAGACAGACAGACAGACAGACAGACAGACAGACAGACAGACAGACAGACAGACACGGACAGACAGACAGAGAATTGTAATTTTAATAACGATATCCCTTTGTCATGTCTATGATAGAATCAATCGTGTTGGCGCCGGTCTTGCACCCTGTTCGCTGAAAACAACCAGCTCGACGGTAAACAGCGAAATCACGTTGAAATCACGTTTGTTAAACAAAGCCCTGGGATGAAGCCACGTCCTGCGACGATCGCCCAATATCGACTGGTCACGTGCTTTGATGTATTAAAATCGTGTTATCCACTTTTGAGCTAGTCCCCTTATTGCAGAGAGAGAGAGAGGAGAGAGAGAGAGAGAGAGAGAGAGAGAGAGAGAGAGGAGTGAGAGAGGGAGAGATGACACATTCTAAAGCGATGTTGTCGTCTGTGGATCTAGGTGGCCTTTCTGTGTCGTATCGTTGACCCGGCTTTGCACGGGATGACTTTGCGGGTTGGCTTTTTGCTGTTGGATGGGAGCTGAGTTGGTTAATTGGGGTTCATTAATTTGGCCTCGGCTTGGCAGATCCAGGTTTAGTTTCTGCCAAAAACTGATTGGAATTATTCCCGCCTCGAATCTTGCTAATGACCAGAACACACCTGGAATCCGAAATCCGGTGTAAACAAGGAAACCCGCTTCCGGATTCCAGTCAGATTCCGCGCCAGAACGTGACAAGTCTTTTCGAAGCGTATATAGTCCCTTTATAGACAAAAAGGTGCATGTTTGATTTATGTTATCTGGGGTAGAAATGATTAAATATGTAATGATCTTAACGCCGCGTCGCCATCTGGTGGATACTATGAGAAGCTTTGATGTCATTAATCCGTTGCTACACAGTAAACCAACAAAACAATGTTATATATCTAGGATTACCGCTGTTCAATGCGTGTCTGTACGTATGTGTTAGGATATATATATATATATATATATATATATATATATATATATATAGTGGCACTGGCTCAGAACATCAAAAGCTATACCTCCTGTAAAACCTATACCTGCATTAATCTATACATAATTAAATCAATATATAGTTGAACTTAAGCATACAAAAACGTATACGTACGTAGACCTATACATATGTCTGAGCTACTCATCAGCCTGTAGGGACCAGATAATCCGCTTTTCGTACGTCACAAATATATCACGCCCACAGGGAATAAAAGTCTAAAAATACCATTTTACACCACACCTCGCAGTTAACAACATGTGCATGTGGTTCAATAGTATGTTAACATATATACAAGATAAATATTTTGACACCACAGTTTACATTCAGCAGTAATATGTTGTGGCTCAAAGGTAACCTACACATAACAAAAATTCGACACCACAGATGCTGATCTCAGATACTGGGTTCTAATAGCTAAGTAAATCCTACCTATATCAACCATACGGACAGAGATCTGAAAGCTTCGGCAAGTTGTTGTTTGATTGGGGTGAAATGTTAATCGGCGCCCCAACCAACATAACAGTTTCAGTTGAGCACACGACAAAATGGTATCGTATACACTACCGACTTCGCCAAAATTGTTACCCGATCAGGATGAAGATTTGTGCCCTAACCAACATAACGGTTTCAGTTGAACACCAACGTATTATACGATCAGGTGTGTGTGTGTGTGTGTGTGTTCGTGCGCGTGCCTGTGTGTGTGTCGAGGGCTCGCAGTGCGTATGAAAAGGCACTGGCTCAGAAACAAACAAGGAGTTTATATAACCTCAGGATCATTCACTACGAGTCACCTGCCTTGAAGTGCACAACCACCTGCCATCAAAATACAATCACAAAATACAAAATACAACCACCTGCCGTCAAATAACCAGCCACCTGCAGCTAGATAACTAGGCACCTGCTGTCAGCTAGACAGTCACCTATGGGTAGTTTACTTTTAGCATCCAGCCGTACCTTGTCTTACCTTACAATACCCTTTTTTCTTGGCTCTTTGATCCTTTGAAAAGACAAGATAATGCTCATCGACTGTAATCGTCTTCACAAGACCTAACACGTATGACAAACATATGTTTATGAAGAAAGAATTATATATATATATATATATATATATATATATATATATATATATATATATATATATAGTTATTTATAACTATTGCTTTGTTATCGTGGAAAATAAGAGCGTAAAGGTCGGCCGCGTGACTGGCAAACAAAACTGAGCGCTTTGTTCTTACCAAACAAAACAACCACAGTCATTAACTGTTTTTCTATTATAATTGGGTGTAGGCAAATTATGCTGTTTTGTAGCAGACAAACCACATGTGTGTGTGTGAGTGTGAGTGTGTGTTTTACAAGAACCTTTTCATGTTATAACCCCCCCCCCCTTTATCTTTACAATGGCTGTTTATTGTCTATTTTTAGACGCGTCCGGGAGGAGGGCGCTATATTTAGAAGCCAACATTTTTATAAAGCAAGTAAAATATTTATGGAGCGATGGAGGACGATTGGTGTTTTATGGACGCTTTTGTGCACACGGTGGGCTAAATGGGCCGAGAGACTTCCTAAGGTAATGAAGCGAAGTCAAAGATGAAACACCCTTCAGATATGCCCACGCCGAGATTCGACCACGGGTGGTAATGATCTGTGATCCAACAACCTACCGCTAGACCGCGGAGACACCCCCCCCCCCTTAGACGGGTACGACAGCTGGGTATATTTGGGCACATTCGGTGCGCGAACGTGGTTTCGTATACACTTGCTCGTATATTGCTCATCGTACATAGATAGATGTGTATTTAGAAATACATCCTATTGCACATAGAGACTCAGCTTCCCAGAGCCTCGTCTTTATACACCAACTGATGTACATCCACATCCATAAACCACCCCCCCCTCCCCCCAACACACTCACACACACTCACATACATACATCTAGCCACAGCCATACATCTACCAATAATCATATACTAACAACAATAACAACAACAATAACAACAACAACCCATAGCCACACCCATTTTGGATAGTGACATCTCTGTTGGCATCAGATAAAGTGCTCAGTTTCTGCACCCCCACGAAGGGTCGTAATCCCCATAAAACGTTTATATAATGTTTATTGGTACTTCAAGTAAGTACCTCGATAAATATAAGATTTTGTTTTCTGATAATTTATACATTACGCTTCCGTGGTCTAGTTGGTAGCGCGTTGGAGCACGGATCACTACCACCTGAGTTCGAAACTCGGCGTTGGCATATCTGGAGGCTGTTTCATCTTCAACTTCGTTTCGTTACCTTCGGAGTTCGCTGTGCACAAAAGTGGCCATAAAAGATCAATCAATCATCGTCGCATTGTTTCGCTGACTGAAGTTTACCTGTCTACAACCAAGCAGCTCCCGCGGGGGTTTGAATCCCTGTATTGTGTCAATATGAGGGATGTTTCATCTGGTCGTCTCCTTTCTGTAGAGAATGTCTCCCCTCTCACAGGTGTGGCCATCGTTGAAGCTAAGCGAATAACTCACTCACCCGCTTACTCATTCAATCACAGCTGAATATTGTGTATATTTGGCTTTCTGTGCAGTTTGTTACTGGTGTCGAGTTGTTTATTTTCACCAGAAATAAATACTTTCACATTTGACATAATTCAGGTCACAACTTGGCGAACTTCCACTCGTTCGTCGTCGCAGCAACACATCGCCACGATAACGTGTGAAGCGTCAAACGGTGCGATGTATTCTTACGCCATTTCATAATGCCAAATGAACAATAAAACGAAATGCCGCAAAATATAAACGCACACGGGGTCTGACACCTGTATGTCCCAATATGACCGTCTGTACGACATATTTCAGGAGATAATGTTGTCTGGTAGCGAGACTTAGACAGAAAAAAATCGCATTTAAGGCACTCACCACCGTCCAGACACATCGGCCATATTAGATTGGACATTGTTTAGAAAGGGGGACACTCCGGGTGTGGTCTATAAAATTACATAAGGATGGGTCAAGATGGCTGATATTAGGGCTTTATTTTATCGGTGTTAACCGGCTTTGAGCAGCTGCTTCGGGTAGTAAAGTGGCCCGAGATAGCATAATTGGATTGACGTGTCACTTCCGGTGCCGCCATGTTGGCAGACTCTCTCTCTCTCTCTCTCTCTCTCTCTCTCTCTCTCTCTCTGTGTATGGGCGCATCCGTGGTCTAGCTGTAGCGTGTTGGACCACGGATCACTACCACCCGTGTTCGAAACTCGGCGTGGGTATGTCTGAAGGTTGTTTCGTCTTTGACTTCTCTCCATTACGTTTGGAGGTCGCTCGGCCCATTTAGCCTACCATGTGGACAAGAGTGGCCGTAAAACATCAATCATCATCATCATCATTATCATCTCTCTCTCTCTCTCTGTATGTGTGTGTCCGTGTGTATGTGTGCGCGTGTGTGTATGTGTATGTATTTGTGTGTGTGTGTGTGTGTGTGTGTGTTGTTTTCTTTTGCGAATCATCATTATTATATTTTCTAAACGATTCATCAAGTAGTTATGAACTGATGTAAGGATTGATTGATTGATGGATGGATGGATGTATGGATGGATGGATGAATAGATGGATGGATGGACGGATGGATGGATGGATAGCTGGATGGATTATCCAAAGAGTAAGAGAAGACACAGGTTAGATAAATGTAATAAATATAACACAAAAAAGTGTCGAAAAACGTAAATCATTTGATTAACTCATGAATCGGAATGATATCTGAAATTACGTAATCTATGTCACGTGACCTTGTCCTCGGCTTACTCATTTACATTACTATTACTGAGCGACAATAGGGACTATTCGTCAATATTTAAGCCTGGAGCCTGTCGTGTCTTGGTTTCACCAACAGTTGTGACGATAATAGGTGTACACGTGCCGATGATATCACTTCCCAGTTATTTTACACGTCACTATTTTGGTCACGTGGCCATGCTGTTGTCTGTCTTATTGGTAAATCTGATAGTTATCGTGATAAATAATTTATGAAAAAATATTACTACTACTATAGTAGTATCACGTTAATACTACAACACAACTGCAACCATACTTTTGCTGCTACTATCTACTACTGCTACTACTACTAGTAGTAGTAGTACTATTACTACTACGCTGCTTTAGCACAGGGCTTAGAAGTCTGCACTTAAAAGTTGCTTAAGAAATGGGTAGTATAAGTAGTAGTAATAGTAGTAGTAATAGTAGCGGTAGTAGTAGTAAAGTTAGTGTTTTTTTGTAAATGCGACCTAGTAACTAAAAGTAGTTGAAGCAGCAGAAGTAGTAGGAGTAATAATAATAATAATAATAATAATAATAATAATAATAATAAATCTCAAATTTACAGAATAATTACTTTATGTCAATAACTGCCTCCCTCTGGATAATGATCCTGAACATCTTCCAATCCAGAAGTTGTTGGATAGAAACATGGAAGAGATCTATACTCGGAGTCTTCTGATAACACACTTCCGGACTAATTCACCTGTTATTGGTAACATCTATCAATGGCGTAAAAGCCCATCTCCACTGTTCGGACGCACAGTTGATCCAGGTCAATCATTCTTTTCCGGATCTCGTATTATCCAGAACGGGATAAGACAGACAGGGATGACATTTCGTTGTCCTTACGTCGAGGTATGTTTTGACTGGATGCCGTCCGTTCCGGAGACAATTGTTGATATGTGTGCTTATGCTGATATGTCCAGGATGTTCGCCTGCAGATGGCGCCAGCTCGTTAGACCGGGAATTATCACGTGACTAAAAATAGGTCAGACTGTGTTACGTTTACTAATGGTTTTCATTTACAGGACAAGTCACCTGACAAGTTGGCGCTTTGTGTATCGGAGAAAGTGAATGGAAAGGCAAGTCTGTGCTGTCACATATACACACGCGCATACACACTCGCTTGTGCACACAAATTAACAAGCGCGCACATGCACACGCGCGCACACGCACGCACACATCCATGGAATGATGCTAAGACGCACAGGCAGAGAATGCGTGCATGGCTGAATGAGGGCGTACGTACACGCGTGCGCCCGCGCGTGTGTTTTAAGATACATATATATTGGCACTGGCACAGAACATCCAAATCTAAACATCATTTGAAACCTATATCGCCTTAACTCTAAACATAAACGAAACTATACATACATAAGTATTCTACGCCTCCACATATTTATACAGACATAAACCTATACATATGTCTGTGCTACTCATCATCCTGTGGTGCGCAGCGAATTCGTTGTTCGTACTTGATAAATATATCACACCCAAAATGAAGCGGCTACATCCAGGCTACGTAGAGAAAGCGGATGCACGTACAACAAGTACCATTTGAAAACACAGCTCGCTGTAAACAACACGTGCGTGTGCTTCAATGGCGACTTGGTACATACACACACATACACACACAAACTACTTTGATACCACAATTTGCATTCAGCAGTCATTTCCTGTGGTTCAAAAGAAACCTATACATAAGACCATTTCGAAACCCGAAATGTTGACCTTAGCATGTGTTAATTGGTCTTTTATACTAATATATATATATATATATATATATATATATATATATAATACCTAACTAGTGAACAGTAACTTGTAGGAGAATTGGCAGTAACTAATTCGAACCTCGCTTAAGACAGACATAATACAATTTAAGGTTGTAAATCAGATTACCGGTTGGAAATACTAAGTGCTCCACTAATTATTATTATTATTATTATTATTATTATTATTAAGTAGTAGTAGTAGTAGTAGTATTAATAGGTGGAATTGGTGCCGTAACGAAATAAGTTCTGATTTGAATTATATACGTATTCACAATCTTCAATGTGCACAATTCAACTGGTTGGCATCCCGGGATTTTGAAGCGGAGAAGTTGACCGTAAATAACATCACGTGATAGTGACGTATGCGTGACCCGACTTTTAGTGTCGTTATTATATTAATTGCTATTTATGATATATATTTTGCTTAACGTTTCAGTTTTATGCTTTTTACACATACAGACAGACGCATGCAATCACACACACACACACACACACACCACACACACACACACACACACACACATATATATATATATATATATATATATATATATATATATATATATATATACTATATCACTTCCGGGATTGTTGACATCAAATTCACTTAAATAGCATAACTTTCTTGAAGATGAGCGAATTAATCTGAATTTGGTAGTGAGTAAGTGAGTGAGTGAGTGTCTGAGTACAAAACGGTCTTACAACAAAGTGTAAGAGAGACTGGCGCTAGAGGGAGCCATAGAGTTCCACGTACACATTACTGTACGTTTACTTCCCGAAATACTGGGATTAGGGGATCTACTCCAGAAATAGAAAATTAAACAGAGTTCCGCACTTGTGGGGGTTCATCATTTTATTTTAAATGATCGATGGGGCCAACTGTAGCTGCCTCGGCCCAGACCCGGCACCCAGACCCCGCACCCAGATCCCGCACCCAGATTCCGCAACCAGATCCCGCACCCAGACCCCACACCCAGACCTCACACTCATACCCCACACCCAGACTCCGCACCCAGATCCCGCAACCAGATCCCGCACCCAGACCCCACACCCAGACCTCACACCCATACCCCACACCCAGACTCCGCACCCAGACCCGGCACGCAGACCCCACACCCAGACCCCGCACCTGAACCCCTCACCCAGCTCAGCGAGTGGATTTCAGCAGAACAATTTGATTTTATGAATCGTTCTTTCGCCTTTTAACAATAACAATGATATGTCACGTGATTTACTATTAAATGTCGGGGGTACTCATTCCCTCAGCTGTCTGTTCTACATATGGCCGGCGCTAGTATTACACAATACAATCATTCACTCGCCTTAAAGTGGCTATTATACGCCAGTCGCCTGATTAATCGTCCACAAAGGTAATAATGTTTTAAATAGTAAAATGTAGTGTTTATTTTATTTTAGACATCGTTCACGCCATAGTGCCTTCTCTTAGAAGAAGATAAGTAATTAATATTTACTGACATTATTAATTGGTAGATGTGTTTTATATATATATATATATATATATATATATATATGCATTATTGGCGGGGAGCATACATTCATTCGTATGCCATACAAATGTTTCACCTCTCTCATCTCTGTCTGTCTGTCTGTCTGTATATCTGTCTGTCTGTCTGTCTGTGTGTGTGTGTGCGTGTATGTATGTGTGTTTGTGTGTGTGTGTGTGTGTGTGTCTCTCTCTCTCTCTCTCGCTCGTTCGCTCGCTTTCTCTCACGAATTCCACCCCCATTCGCATTCTCCCCATCTCTCACGCCCCCCCCCTCTCTCTCTCTCTCTCTCTATATATATATATATATATATATATATATTCTATCCATCTATCTATTTATTTATTTCTATCTATTTATCTATCTATCTACCAACTATCTATATATCTATCAAAAATTTCCCCCACCTAATCCCTATCTCTTTCATTTCCCACTCCCACCCCACCAGCTCCCGGTCGAAGACGTTTACCGTCTTCAGGCATGTATCCAGAGAAACAACAGACATACGACCTACATACGATCTACACCCCCCACACTTCATTTGTTAACAGCCACAGATGGAGAAGATTCTACTGGCTCCGAAACATGAACCATTTGTAGAACACAGCCCCGGGAAGATCCAGACGTCAGCTGGCCTAATTGGCATCGGGTCCGTTCTCTCCCGTACAAGAGTGCTTGGCATTTCCGTGCCAGTAATTAAATGCCAACGCGTAGCATCAAAGTATACCATCGCCTAGTACCACCTAGATGCGTAAGGTTACCCGCCGTTCTTAGTCATTCAGCGAATCCCTCACTGGGATTGTTTTGCAGATAATCGTTGGCTGTTTGCGTGTGTGTGTATGTATGTGTGTGTGTGTGTATGTATGTGGCTTTTGCCATTTTTATTGGGATTTCTCCAGGTAGTAATTTTATCAATGGAATAGATTTTAATACTCTGTTACAAAGTGTTCACGCGTTTCTCGTATGTTCTAACGCATTATCGTATTGTTTCCAATAGACGCCTATAGCGCCCGCGTAATACTGTTCTAGATGGACTCGAGTTAATTTACCATCGCTTAGAAACTTGTCCATGTAATACGGTAAATGCCACGTGCCAGTGTTTACCCAGAAGCCGTTTTTAATTTAATGCGCACATGCTCAATGTAGTTGTTAACGCCATTAATTTAGTCAATTAAAACGATGAAACCCGTTCATTTAAATTTAACAGTTCTCCCCCCCAAAAAAAATCTAAATTTCTGATTCCCAGAAACTGATGACGTTGTAAGCATTCTGGCAGAAAACAAAACAAAACAATGATTATGCCAGATCCTATGTGCGTTTAATAGACTGTTATTGTCGGTGTTTTACGGGGGGGGGGGGCAATTTCTTTTTGAAGATAGCATCAAATGTCGGAACTCTCATTAATTAATATATAAATTGAACTTCATAACATATTTATATGTTGTTGTTTTTTTTTAATTGTGCGTCTGCGTTCGTTTTTTTCTTCTTCAGGTGTGCGCCTATTGGACGTAGTGCCTGTAGTAGAAACTGCGCCGTAATTAGAGCTATACCATAATTTCGTATATGTTGAAATATGAAGGTTTCTGTAAAAAGCCTTACAACAGTGAATACATACATAGTACGTACGTGTTAACGTTTGTACATACAAGGTCATTTTCACTTAAATTAAAAGAAACGTAACAAGAAGATTGTGGGAGAAATAAAATGGTGAAAGAAAAAAAAAACTTTCACGAAGTCTACCTCCATATAGAATACTTCGCCCGCTGAAGTACACGAGTACTTGATCCCATAGATGATGTACTGATTATATACAGTGGTACCTGACTTAGTGACTGACTGACTGATTGACTGACTGACTCAGTCATTAACTCACTGTTTTCTCTTCTTTCTATCCATCCCCGCCCTTCTCCCTCCATTCTCCATTGTTTACCTATTTTGGAGTCGAAATATCTATCTAGCTCATTATTTCTGAACCACTCGTATCACGCCGTCTCCTGTATTTTTCTCGCCGCGTTTTTCCCTTCTTCCACCTACCCCACCCAGCCACACCACCCAGCCACACCACCCATCAGACACCCACATTTTCCCCTCTAGCAATAGTGAGGCCAGTAATTATAAACCTTGACATCGGTATACAATAAACGCAGACCGGACTGGATCGTGATAGCTCACCAAAATACCATTCGCCGTGTACTCATTATATTCCCACAACAGC
>JAODUP010000036.1:290000-302500 GCA_025642065.1 Paralvinella palmiformis
CCACATCAAGATGCTGATGTGTTAACTGATGTGCATCTTATAAAGTTCGGGATAATCCGGAAGATAGAGGTTTACTCACGTGATACCTGGATGAGATATGTGTACGAACTATACGAATAACGTCTTACGTCAATGACAGACTGGGCGACAATAGGTCAATCAGTCTCGAGTTATGTTTTACAGGCTACCGGGTATAAATCTTATCTACATTTCTATCCATCAACTTCCGGTTTGTAATGTTAATATGAGTTTTTGATATTACAGTTATTGTATATATATATATATATATATATATATATATATATATATATATATAAGAGAGAGAGAGAGAGAGAGAGAGAGAGAAGAGAGAGAGATTACTACTACTATCGTTGTTGTTGTTGTTGTTATTATTATTATTATTATTATTATTATTATTATTATTATTATTGTTATTATTATTATTTGTTCTGCCTATACTGTATAACAAACTAGCTACTGAACTAACAACAATTACGACAATAACCACGACTAATACTATTTGCACTACTCCAAACATAACAACTTCGATGACAACAGCAGCAGCACAACAACACCAACTACTACTACTGTTTTCCCAATATCCATGAAAGCTGCCCTTGTAAAACCATTAATAAAAATGGTGACCTATACCTTAAAATATGATCGTGTCACCCCAACTCTTAAAAAATCTACATTAGCTACCTGTTAGACAGCGTATCCATTCCAACGTTTTATTAATAAGTTTAAAGCTAGGAATGATATAGCACCAGAATACCTGTGTGTACTGGTGTCCATTAGAAAGTCATCGAGAATATAACGCGATTGAGAGAGAAGTAAAATATGAAACACCCTACATATTTACCTTAGCTCGGGTTTGAACCCAGATGGTAGAGATACGAGTAGAAACAGTAGTAGCTGTAATAGAGGAAGTAATAGTAGTAGTAGTAGTAGTAGTAGTAGTAGTAGAAGGTGGTGGTGGTGGTGCTGTTGGTAATGAATCTAGGACGTTTTGGCCAGCTATTATTTGAAGATAGGATGTTTTGGACAAATTTGTTTTATTTGTTATTTTACTAATACAACTTCCAGTTAGGAGATGAATACAATAACCAGCACAATAGTATTGAAGAGACATACAGTAAAATACACAATCAGGATCCCAAACTATATACAATTTAAACAATTAACAAGGACATAGAAATAAGCTAATACATGCCACTATATAATATATGTAACTGTGAGAAGCCATGCAGAATTAAACCTCAGTTAAATACAGAACCCACATCAAAATATTAACATTTGATCATTTTGTTAATCATTTGTAGTTCAGACATGCCAATAAATAAAACATGAAATGACTTCGCTTTTATGTCATTAATGTATATTTTGATATAATAAACACAAGATATTATATTTGTTCGCTTTTTATATATTTTTTTAATTTAGCCAAAACGTCCTATCTTCAAACAAATAGCTGGCCAAAACGTCCTAGGCCAAAACGTCCTAGGCCAACACGTCCGTTAGCCAAAACGTCCGTTAGCCAAAACGTCCGTTGGCCAAAACGTCCGATGGTAATAGTAACAGAATATTGTTAATATGAGTATGGTAATAAATGTAGTGTTGAAGTAGTGGTGTAGAATGGTGATAAATGTAGTGTTGTGGTAGTGGTGTAGTATGGTGATAAAGGTAGTGTTGTAGTAGAAAACGTGGCTATGGTAGTAAGTTACTAACATGGTAATAATCATTAATCGTGTTTATCTAAGAATTATGCTGAACTATTTTAGCCAAAATATCTTTATAGTTTTATATTTTTATTAGTACATGAATTATCATGATAGTAGTAAGGTGATAGTAATATCCTAGTTGAAAGGTTTTTTATAGTAAATTGTTTATCACGATAACTGGCTGGTTTGCCACGAAGACGAACATTTGATGTCACAGAGACAAAGAGATGGCCACATGACCGAAATATTGACGCGTAACACGAGCCGGAAGTGGTGGCAAAACTCTGTCATAAGCGCGCGTACACCTATTATCGCCTCAATTGTCGGTTAAATCAGGACACGACACGCTCCAGGCATAAATATAGATGGATAGCTCACATTATCGCCCAACAACGGCATATTAAAGGAGTTAGCTGAGGACGAGGTCACGTGACATAGATCACGTGATCGGATCGCAGGTACAGTTCCGATTCAGGAGATGATCAAGAGATTTGCGCTTTCTGCACTTTTTTGGTTTCGTATTTTAAATTCGGCAACCATACAGGTATCCCAGAGTGCTCAGCCAATGTCACCTGACTGATGATGCCAGATGAAAGGAGAGTGGTTCATTAATATGATATTTCTCCCACTCGTACTTCCTCCACTTCTTTATCTAATCTACCCGTCCATCAATTCATCCATCTATCCATTCATTCATCCATCCATCCATTCATCTATCCATTCAGTCATTCATTTATTCGTTCTTACATAAATTAGTACCCCGAAGAATCATCTAGATGCTTTATTCATGATTCATGATTGGTGATTAGGTGTGCCAGTGCAAAACGTATCAGACCGTGAGGAGGGGGAAGGACACAGAGAGAGGGAGGAGAAAGGGAGAGGGGGAGAATATATATATATATATATATATATATATATATATATATGAGAGAGAGAGAGAGAGAGAGAGAGAGAGAGAGAGAGATGATGGATAGATTGATAGATAGATAGATAGCTAGATAGATAGATAGTTAGATAGATAGATAGATAGATAGATAGATAGATAGATAGATAGATAGATAGATAGATAGATAGAGAGGGGAGGGAGGGAGAAGAGAGAGAAATAGACGGATTGATAGCTAGATATACCGAAAGACAAGTGGGTAGGTAGAACATGTAACTCAATATCTTTGATGATCTGATTCCTAACTGCCTACTAAACCTCAGTGACATAATTAGGATCGTTATAACAACAAATAATATAGCCATTATGTCATATAAACCCTAAGCTGTATACATATATCTGTTGTGATTGGACGGTTAGAAGGTTGAAGCTGGTTGGTTAATTAGAAACTATCCGTTGATTGGATAGAGTGAAACGTTATTACGCTGGAAGAGTATCATTCGATTAATACAACTTGTTGGAGTAAACTAAATGTACAGCACGTGAAAAGAACGTTGAACCAACGTTGACAAGATATTGTGTATTACAATCCACTAAAATCAAATGACTAATCTATATAGTTCTATCCTTATGGCTAATCTACATATTGCTAATCTATCTTTGCAGTATCTCTAGTATCGGATTGTATTTGATATTTGGGTACTTTATGTCATGTTGCTCAAATAGTGAGATTCAAAATGTGTGCGTAAAAATTCTGAACTTGATTAGTTCACATTCAATGCGAAACATTTCTATTTCACGGCCACTTTAGGTGAAACAGTAGCCTAAATGGATCTACCAGTTGGTGAAATTATTAAACGGCATATTATTAAATATAACTGTTATGCCGATGATACACATCTTCAATTGAAGCTTGTATTGAAGACATCAGTTCATGCTGAAATTGAACAAAGATAAGACCGAATTCATTGTTTTCTCACCCAAGCAACATGTAAAGAAAACTGAGAATCTTCGCATTAATGTAGAATCCAGTTATATAAATTATTCCGTGTCCCTATGAAATCTAGAGCTTATATTATATAATACTCTAGGAATGGAGAAGCTGGTGAATTCTGTATGTAAGAAATATAGGACTTATTCGTAAATGCATAAATGATGAGACATGCAAGACTTTAGTCCAATACCTTATTATTTCCCGCCTCGATTATGGCAGTGCATTGTTATATAATATCCCCCCCCTCTCTCTCTGCCAACCGCCTACAGTGAGTGCAGAACTGTGCTGCACGTATGGTGAATGCACTCGAAAAAGGGAACATACCAGTATTGCACTCGAAAAAGGGAACACACCAGTATTGTTCCAGCTGCACTAGTTTCCTTTACGTTTCAGATCACTGTACAAGATCCTGTTCCATACATTCAATGTATTGAGTGTAACAGCACCACTGTATCTAAGCGATCTGATCGAAAAATATATACCAGTGAGAATGCTCCGATCTGAGTCCTAATCCCTTTACAGAAATGTACGGAGAGAAATCCTTCCGAACATCAAGTAAAGACGTATTTTGTAAGGTTCTTAAAACCTATTTATTTAAATGGGCATATTTATAATTTTAAACCAGTTTATTATGTATGAAATGTCTTTGAGCTATATGAGCTCAGAATATGTGTTAATTATGTTTTTAACATGTAAAGCGCCTTAGAGCAATTAAAGTTGAATAAGGCGCTATATAAAATACTATTAATATTATTATTATTATTATTATTATTATTATTTATTATTATTTTATTACCGATAGATAAGCGCAATGAGGTCAAGTGAAAGGTTGGACATCCTTCTGATATAGCCATACAGGGATTTAAGCCGAGATGCTTCACGTCTATGACCAATCTCGATACCTGTTAGGCTACAGATATATGAAAACATATCATTAAACAATGACACGTTATTATATCAGCATACCATCAGTATACCACCAACCCTTGTATAAACCGCTCCCATCACTTTATATTTAACAGGTGGGTGTCCTGCTCTTTGCCAAAAGGGGCGCCTCCATTTAGCGCGGTTGGACACAGATCTATAGTACCTGGCTTCAAACCCCGGCCGGGCTATGTCAGAAGGGTGTTTCACCGTTCACTTCGCCCCATTACCTTTGGAGGTCGATCGGCCCATTTAGCCTACCTTGTGCACAAATGTGGCCGTAAAACATCAGCTTTCACATTTACTTTGTCAAAAGAATCTCCCCAAGATATAGGCATCCATTTATGTAGAATAAGTTGTCTATTCATTAAAGATGAAACAGAATAATCTCACCGAAGGCCGCAATGCAAATGGGACGTTATACTATAAACTTCTACTATATCGAGTATGGAACGAAATGTAAAGAAAGATCATTTTTTTATATATCGAGTATGGAACGAAATGTGCAGTAAGGTAATTTTTAATAGAACGAAACGTGAAGTAAGGCAATTAAAAATATTATCGAGCATAGAACGAAATGTGAAGTAAGGTCACTTTTTAATATATCGAGTATGGAACGAAATGTGAAGTAAGGTCATTTTTCAATATATCGAGTATGGAACGAAATGTGGAGCAAAGTAATTTTCCCGGAATCGAGCCTGAAGACATTATGCGAAGATTAGACAATTTATACTTGACGCGATTAAGTGATTTAAATTTTTTTTTTAATATTTCAACAAACTTTACACAACGTGTTATTTAAAATTCGGTTTTGTTTACAACAGATATCCCTCCCCGACTACTGAGTGTACGTATGGTCGCAGTCACTCGTAGATTTCAGATGTGTTTTTTTAGAAGGGCAGCTTTTTAAATACAATGTTCTATGACCTGTATTTGATCCAATATTGTATGTGTCAATGTGTAACATGATGTGACTTAATCAAGATCGTTAACGATTCACGATTGTGTCGTTTTAGTTGATTATCCTTTTAGAGATTAGTTTATCCGATTATTTGAACCGACCTAGATTTTTATTTGGGTAATGTTTAATGTTTTGTCTGTGACAACAACACGTTTAGAACAACAGCACATATGCTAATCGCTAATTTCCCTTTACAACACTTCATTATATTTTCACTCTTATAATAATAATAATAATAATAATAATAATAATATATTAATAATAATAATAATAATTATTATTATTATTAGTAGTAGTAGCATTATTTTTTTTTAAATCACTGATAAGCGCAAGTTCAACTAAGGCGCTCTACAGTAAACTCCAATATGATCCCCACACACTTAGTTAAATATAGATCTACTTTAGAAAATGTTATATAATATTTATTTGAGAGGTGAATCCTTAATATTCCTATCGTATAGGACTATGCTTGAATTGAGTCGCTAATCCCAGCCTGTCTATTATGGCAGGTTGTATTATAAATACTAAAGAATGGATGGGGGGGGGGGCGTTTCTAATGGCCTATCAGAGTGGTCCTTTAACAAAGGTAGTCATGAAGGAGCGGTTTTTATTTCACACTCCTACCTACTTATTGTCGAGCCGTGATAGCGCAGTTAGAGCTTAGGAGTCGTAGCCGAAGGGTCGCGGGTTCGAATCTCCGGGAGCTGCAATGTTGTCATGTTGCGACTGGTTCACTCATCCATAAAAGTGAGTGCCTGACAGGACGCGATGGCTATGTGTTTGAGTAACGCATTGCGCCTATAATTGCAGCATGCGTTGTATGCTCCCTTGGGAGTTGAGATGTGTGCTGGGAAATAGGTTTGAGTCAGGGATAATAATACTGTAAAGCGCCTCAGAACAGGGTTACCTCGTTCTGGCGCTATATAAACATGCATTGTTATATTATATTACTGTATAATATCAGGATCGTGATGGCGCAGTGAATACGGCGTCAGGACTATACATCGCGGTGGTCTTCCAGTTCGAATCCCAGTTACTGGCTGACCACCTTCCTTGTGTCCAATTATAAGCAGAAACGGCTAATTGCTATCAACGAGATGTATGCCGTCTCAAGTTGCTAATGTTGACATCAGTTCGTACCAGGGTCCATGCCAGGAACACGACGCAAGAACAATGCAAGAGCTCATCTATTTCCATGAAAATGGTGGATTGGGAATACGACGTTCTATCCCATTCATGGCCACCATCAGGTAACTGGAAAAACACCGAACCCTTTGTTATACGGGATGTTCAACGGGCAGTGTGGCGACAGAAAGTGACGACCCCAATGATCTGATTAGTGCTCTTAAATGTCGTCTGCTGACACGCGACTAGTTACGCATGCGCGCCAATTTTGTTGCCGGATTTCGACGCCTGCGCCGAGGTGTTGTCAAACGAGAAAGAGGAATTACCTCGGATGACCATCTATACGGAGTGATACCCAACTCGGTGGATGATGAACCTTTGTTGGAATAAGATTTGTCGCGAGGGACGTGCCAAGACCTGCTAGGCACGCCGGTAGTGGTGATGGACACGTATACAAAGGACCCGTGTTCGGATCGTGTTGCCGCTGTTTGACTTGTCACCAGTGTCTTCTGGCTTCCATATGTCACTGTCTAATAGAGTAGAGTACAACTTATCCGCACGACTACTTGCTTAAGGAGGCCACCAGTAATAAAATACCACCTATGCGAAAGTTTTTGGGTTAAAACTTCTCTCATACTTTCAATTCGATAAACCAATTATGTTTATTAAAATCACACTAAGAGAGCACCTCCTCTTTAAGATACGTCATAGTCTGTTGATGTAGGTTTCAGTAAATTAGACTTAAAGTTGCTGGTGGTGTGTCAGTGTTGTCATGGGGATAGCTAGAGTTAGATATACGTTTCTGGATTTGGGGCTACGACACGTGATTGTAATTCAGATCTATGGCACCTGGGTTCAAACCCCGGCCCGGCTATATCACGCAGAAGGCTGTTTCATCCATCACTTTTCCTCATTACATTTGGAGGTCGCTCGGTCCATTCAGCCTTCCCTGTGCACAAAAGTGGTGTTAAAACAGCAACATTTACAATTTAGACCAACCAGAATTCATTATTACAGAGCATGTCCATCTCGAGTAGGCCATAACACTTAGGCCACTCATAATTAACTACACGTTGCACCCGTCGTAGTTTCTTTCCAATTTAATTTTTGTTTCTCAACAATCGCCCATTGCCCTAGTTTTCTAAACGGTTCGAATCCCCGATTTGTACAAACGAGCGACGAATTACCAACGAGCCACTAGGGTGGGCGTCTCTTAAGGAATGTAACATCCGTTGACATAATCCGTAATATTCCCGCATCTGGTCGGGCTGTTTGTTTTTATTTTGCCTCTTTCCTATCATGGCCGACAGCTTGTATCACCCGGGCCGTTTTTTGTTATTGATTGGCCCACTTTTGGACGACGGTGTAGCTGTGGCGGCGGGTAAAGGGGAAGTTGTTCAGTGGCCATATTGGTAGCAGACGACTCGACGAAGATGAGGCTTCTTAGTTTACGGCATCTCGGATGGACAACGCTTATCACTGATGGGTCAGATGAGGCTAGCTCATTAATTACCGTCCATTGGCCAATAAATGCCTCCATACACGTGCACCTGACAAATGACGTCATTAGGAACGGGTCGGACTAGTTACCTGTATATCTGGCTTTAGGCGTATAGGGCCACCTTATATAGTAGATTTATTGGGCCACCTTATATAGTAAACGTATAAGGCCACCTACATCACTGTCACTACCATCGGTCGATGTTTGGGCCACTTTATATACTTAATGTATAGGGCCACTTTTTGCACTTAAAGTATAGTGCCACTTTATACACCTAATGTATAGGGCCACTTTTTGCGCTTAAAGTATAGGGCCACTTTATACACGTAACGTATAGGGCCACTTTATACAATTAATGAATAGGGCTAGTATCTATACTTAATATATAGGCCACTTTATACCATTCATGGTTTGGGCTACTACTGTTACTACTAATACTAATACTGCTACCAATGCTACTAGTGCTACTATAAGTATTTCTTCTACTGCTGCTACTACTACTATGACTACTACGGCTACCAGTAATAATAATAATAATAATAATAATAATAATAATAATAATAATAATAATAATAATAATAATTAAATTAATAATAATAGTAATAATAATAAAAATAATCAAATTAATATTAATGTACTACAATTCTTTCCCAATAACTGATTGATGTTTGATGTTTTATTGCCACTTTGTACACATGGTAGGCTAAATGGGCCGAGCGACCTCCAAAGGTAATGAAGCGAAGCCAAAGATGAAAGAACCTTCAGATATGCCCACGGTGAGATTCGAACTCGAGTGGCAGTGATCTGTGAATCAACGCCCTACCAGTTAGAGCACGGAGGCGCCCTATATACTCAATGACTATCCCGATGTCTTTCTTCTCCATGAGACATTACGTAGAGATCCAGACTTCCTAGAATATATAGATTTTGGAAGGAATCGTTTGTAAATTCGTTGATTGAACCCGATTTCTCACCGAATCTCCATGTAATATCGGAAATAATATGAGGGATTTAAATATATATTTTAATTGTGTGATTCAGGGCGAGTTGTACCATTGTAGATTTGTCAATATGTATGGTTTTACGATAGGACACACAAGGTGTCTTGTTTCATATCATCCGGAGAAATTCTCCTGTTCAATATGGTGGATCTGCTCCCTTCCTATATCCATCCATTCAGCTTCTTTCTGCATTTGTAACACACACACACACACACACACACACACACACACACACACACACACACAATACGATCTCAGTTGTTTAAGGACAGCCCTAATCAATATATGTCTACGTATGGTCAGAGTTATAATCTAGGCATAACAAGACATATATTGGTGTCATTAATAAACCTATTCATGGTCAGAGCTAATATAGTATAGGAAATACTTTAAACAAGACACACAAGATCATCAATTTATCACCCACAGACTAAACTGGGTGGGTACGGGTGGTGGGGAGGGGCTAATGGGATTTACTCTACCCCCTCAACACCGACCTATTTAGCTGAATTTTAAATAAAGCCCCGAAACAATTATTTGTAACAAACACCAGATGTCGTCACATGTGTATTTACAAACGATAGAAATAGCCACTTTTGTACCCATGTTAGACTGACTGGGCCAACTGCCCTCTGTATGTAAATCGGCGAAGTGAAAGATGAAATACCATTCAGACATACCTAAGCCTGGATTTGCACTCGGATACCAGCGGTAGGTGGCACGCTGATAATTAGGTGATGGAAACACTTCAACGTGTGATTATGGGGCGGGGGGGGTGATAATTTCCCAGATCTGATTATCAAAATGCATTTGACGATATGGGATATGGGATAGAAGATGAAGTTCACTGACTCCTGCGTTTAACCATCACTTTTTTCTAGCTGGACCGGATAACAGAGACAGACATCATATAGAGGTTCCGGTATGCAGCGGCTTATTACGCCTAATGTCCTGTTTTAATTACGAGTTCCGGCTCATATAAAGTATATTAGGAAGTGTGTGTGTATGTTTGGGGAGAACACGTCACAGGCGTTATCCGGGTGATTATCTCTCATTGCCATCATCGCAGCTGGAGCAAGTCTCCTATGTTGTTTGGTTGGGTTTTTTTGGGGGGGGATCTCGTTGTACAGCTGGTCCAGCTGGTGCGGCTCATTGCTACGGCTTGTGTACTTGTGCCATTTACAAGATGGTGGCCTGAACTAGGGAAGGTATCGTATCGAGGTCAATCTTACAGGTGAAGGCCGTCTAACAGCTATGACAATTCTGATTGGCTATAATTGACCAATACCGTTCTCAGCTATAATGTTAACCGTGTAATTAATTAGTTATCTCTTTCTGTCTGTCTGTCTGTTTCTCTCTCTTATTTCTTTCTCTCTATCAATTGATTATTTATCCGAATTGATTGATTCTGGTCGGTTCCATAAGTGTTCCTTTCACGTAGAACCGACGCCGGCCGGAAAACGGAACACATCACGCGCTCTAGAGATAGTCAACCGTGGTGTAGGTGTCGCCACTGTAGCGGTCGCACTAAATATCTCCAAAACTCGACGATTTACAGCCGCAACACTACTGCGACCGCGGGTCATTTTGTCCCGTTTAGCTCAGCTTACTGCTGGCTAACTGCCAAACACGCCGCACGGCAAACCCAATACGGCGGCGGACAGCGAGAAAGAAGACTTTATTTCCGGTATTCCATTTTCAATTTCCTGTCCACAACGGAGTGTGACCGGAAGACAATTTGGTGTTAAGCTGTTAACATGTTTCGCCCGTTAGATGTTATGGCTGTAGGTTAGTGGCTAATGGGCGGGGATGTTCCCCAACAATCAGGAGTCAATTCGGGAAACTGGTTCAGACTGTGCTCTGTCTGGATCTGTATTTGTCTCTAGGGTGTCTATTTCGGGGGGTAACCGGAGCTGAACGTTTTACAGGATCTTCGGTCTGAACTCTGTACAGAAATATTGTGATGTACCATGTTGAGGAATAATGCATAGAGATATATAATCTATACAGGAATATGGTATTGTGATATATGGAATATGGTATTGTACTGTGTAACGTGTGTATGGAGTTGTGCTGTGTAGAAACAAGGGACTCGAATGCACAGAATGTCAAACCTGTACAAAAAGAGTTGTACTCTGTTCAGAACTGTAAAAGTTGTACGGGAACATCCAATTTTATTTTATTAGCGAATACACTGAGGGTAATTTTTTTACAAACAGAAATGTGGAAGTTTACTGCCTGCAAAATTGTAAATATCGTATAGAAACATGGATCCTGATGCGAATCCTGGACAAGGACAGTAGGCTATGAGTACACGAATACTGTACATGTGTTTTATGCTAGAACCTGAGGATATACTTTATGAAGGATCGTAGAATGTGTGATTAAACGTGAACACAAGGATGTACAGAATGGAAGAATATGGAACACACACACACACGCACGCACGCGCGCACACACACACACGCACACACACACACACATATACACACACACATACACACACACATACAGGAAGACTGCACTGTTTGTTAGAACACGCAGACTGTTGTCATACATAAAGTGACTTCAGACCATGTTGTGTAGACTTCACGGAATATAGCGCAGCACAGGGTCGGAATATGTGTACACGGGACTGTACTCTTTAGAAAGATACGAAGGAGTACCGTAAATATGATTTAATGTTATGTGGAGGCTGGTGAGATTGTTATCTGTACGGTAAAGGGAACATGAGATATATGTGTGATATATTCCCCTGTACAGTGTTTGTGAATATCACGTATTTCGGCGTTCAAGAACATGGCAAAATGCCATATTCGTAAAAAGGATAAATGGACTGCCCTGTCGGCGAGAACATGTTCTCGCCGTGTCCATAAAACCCAAGCATCCGCAGCTCGGTACATCATTTCCGGCTGTACCGTCCGTAGGAGAAAGGCGAGCTACGCCGTACGTTTAGCCCGACAGCTGTATCGGCGTACACGAACAGGTGGTGACCGAGTACACGTCCGGTGTAGCAGAACCTTTGTCAAAACCTTTGTATGTCGGTCCGCTCATCCTTTTGACGGAAACCATTCAAGCTTGTAATCTCCATAATAGCACCATCTATCACTGGATGAGACAGGTACGGCTAACACACACTGAACTCCTTGGAGACATATCACATAGAGACAAGGCTTTCTATTGGTCATCACTGGTCGTCAACAAAAATCGTCCTCACTTGCTACTGATTGGTGGTTGTCCTCTTTTTTCCACTCTCCGGTTCACCCCCCCCCCCCTCTCGTCATTTGTTGATTCGCTGTACTAATGGCGTTGATTTTGTCTTCGTTTCAGAAGAGGAAATACTATTTCGATATGTCTAACTCGGCCGACAGATTGCGACACTTCCCACTA
>JAODUP010000036.1:307500-325000 GCA_025642065.1 Paralvinella palmiformis
CAGACACCGTCATCACTTAGGTCACCCCATACGCCAGATCCCGACGGCCGATCCAGACAATAGTTCGAGATTTATGATTTAATGTAATAAATCGAGTGCGGAGCACCGAAAGATAAAAGCCCGGATGTCAGCTGACCTATAAACGTTAATGGTGACCAATCCGGATCATTTCACACAGGTGACCTTTGACCGAACTTCATTTGCAATTCGATCACGTCTGACATCCGATGGTAGAGGTCAGCAAAAGATTGTATTAACTGTTAATGTCACGTTACCAATTAACAATAACACCTGTCACCAGCTGCAGTAGACAGCTGGCAGCTTAAGGCTATCTGATCAGGTTCAACATGTGTACATTATGGCAAAATGGCGGCTAGGGAAAACTTGGTATAACATAATTCTCTCTCTCTATCTCTCTCTCTCTCTCTCTAGATAGAGACAAATGCACGAACACACGCACGTAACATGGATACACACATACATACACACACACATATACAATTACACACACACACACACAGGGCGCCTCAGTTGTCCAGTCTAGTTAATAGTGCGTTGAACCACAGATCACTACGATATGATTTCGAATCTCGGCATGAAGGATGTTTCATCTTTGACTTCGCCTCATTATCTTTGGAGGCCCATTTAGCCTACCATGTGCACAAAAGTGGCGGCCGTAAAACACAAATCATCACACACACACACACACACACACACACACACACATACAAATACATACACACACACATACATACACACACACACATATAATTTTTATTTTAAAAGTATATTAAAGAAATACAACTAATAGCATTTTATATAGCTGTCCCCTCACAACATACAATGATTTACAGCGTGTCTGGTTATTTAATAGGTCATATCACCCATCACCCTATTATCGCCCAGATGTCATTTTTCTTTCGGTGATCTACTCTGCAATCATCCTCAGTACTAACTGACGTCACACTGTACAAAATGATGTCACACTGTACGGTATCGCGGCGCCATTATTCCTTATCGCCGACTACAGGCGTGTTTCCGGTACTCGTCACGTGCACGGTTATCGCATTTATTTCGAACGCGATTCGCGGACACGCACTCGGCGGTTACCGATACTGTAAACCGGTTGCGTTTGTTGGCTTGTCGCCTGGCTCTAGTTTTTGTGGGTGCTTGCGCATACATTTCCGTGCATTAATGCACGGGATGTAATCGGCCGTGAATTGGTACGAATGGTTAGATTGAGAAACGAGGCTCGTTGCGTTCGTTAACGGAATGATAATCGTTTTGCAGTCGTATTCTAAGATGGCGACACCCATAAGGCCGGATATGACGTCATTCGTCGTTATCTATTCCGGCAATTAATCCACCAGAGTTCGGAACGGGAGCCGCTACTCTGGTCACGTGGCGACGATCAGTCAGATGGTGTCGAAAATGTTACTGGCCTTTAATAATGGAGGACTATTTGTTTTGTTGACACGAGCTTTGTACAATGGCTAGGAATATCATCTGTGTCAGTTAGCGGTTTTGAGACGACCCCGTCGTAATGGCGGTATATCAGCTGTGATTAATTAACTAATGATGAGGCGGTGATGATATCACGTCATCTGGTGGTATAGATCATCTGGTGGTATAGATCATCTGGTGACATACATCATTTGGGGGGGGGTGATTGTTGAATCTCTCTCTCTCTCTATCTATCTATCTATCTGTGTGTGTATATGTGTGTGTATCTGTTTGTGTATATATATATATATATATATATATATATATATATATGTGTGTGTGTGTGTGTGTGTGTGTGTGTGTGTGTGTGTGTGTGTGTGTGTGTGTGTGTGTGTGTGTGTGTGTGTGTGTGTGTGTGATCGAGATCGATTTATCTGTCCATCTATCTATCTCTATATATATATTTCTACATCTCTACTTCTTGTCCCTGTAATACATCTCGTCCAATCAATGCACTTTGATCGGCTGGCATACACACAACTTAATTCCAACGAGAAAGAGCCTATTTGAAATATTGTACTATAAAGTAATGCTTCCTTCACTTTAATACGATCCCATTCTGCCGAATCATCAATATTTACATTGATCCAGAACTCTTCAGGATCACCAGTTTGTTCAGTTCAGAGAGAATTATTTGTTTAGCCAGTGGTAACTCTGGGAATTTCTTCAAAATTAGCCGCCCAGGGGCTTCTTGGATATAAACCTGGGCACGGTGTCTTGGACCAGACCGGAAGTGGGTTAACAAACAGACAATGTGAAGGTCATTTGTCGAATGGGTGTTGTGGAGTGTCTGGGGGAATTTGGGTGGTCGAAGCATGGTACAAATTTGGATTGGGTTATATATGGATGTTTGGGAGGGTTTGTTTGATTTTGTCGAATGTCCTGATTTATTTGTGTTTTAAGTATAGATGTTTGGATGTGTTTGTTTGGTTATGTGTTGATGTTTCGATGTGTTTGTTTGGTTACGTATTGTTGTTTGGATGTGTTTGTTTGGTTACGTATTTATGTTTGGAAGTGTTTGTTTGGTTTTGTATGGATGTTTGGATGTACTGGTTTGATTATGTATTCATGTTTGGATGTATTGGCGTGGTTATGTATGGATATTTGGATATGTCTGTTTGCCTTGTATGGATGTTTTGCTGTATTTGTTTGGTTATGTATTTATGTTTGGATATGTTTGTTTGATTATGTATTTATGTTTGGATGTGTTTGTTTGGTTATGTATTGATGTTTGGATGTGTTTGTTTGGTTATGTATGGATGTTTGGAAGTGTGTGTTTCGTTTTGTATGGATGTTTGGATATGTTAGTTTGATTATGTATTCATGTTTGTGTGTGTTGGCGTGGTTATGTATGGATGTTTGGATATGTCTGTTTGCCTTTGTATAGATATTTTGCTGTATTTGTTTGGTTATGTATTTATGTTTGGATGTGTTCGTTTGGTTATGTATTGATGTTTGGATGTGATAGTTTGGTTATGTATTGATGTTTGGATGTGTTTGCTTGGTTATGTATGGATGTTTGGAAGTGTGCGTTTCGTTTTGTATGGATGTTTGTATATGTTAGTTTGATTATGTATTCATGTTTGGGTGTCTTGGCGTGGTTATGTATGGATGTTTGGATATGTCTGTTTGCCTTTGTATAGATGTTTTGCTGTATTTGTTTGGTTATGTATTTATGTTTGGATATGTTTGTTTGGTTATGTATTTATGTTTGGATGTGTTTGTTTGGTTATGTATTGATGTTTGGATGTGTTTGTTTGGTTATGTATGGATGTTTGGAAGTGTGCGTTTCGTTTTGTATGGATGTTTGGATATGTTAGTTTGATTATGTATTCATGTTTGTGTGTGTTGGCGTGGTTATGTATGGATGTTTGGATATGTCTGTTTGCCTTTGTATAGATATTTTGCTGTATTTGTTTGGTTATGTATTTATGTTTGGATGTGTTCGTTTGGTTTGTATTGATGTTTGGATGTATAGTTTGGTTATGTATTGATGTTTGGATGTGTTTGTTTGGTTATGTATGGATGTTTGGAAGTGTGCGTTTCGTTTTGTATGGATTTTTGGGTATATGTTAGTTTGATTATGTATTCATTTTTGGGTGTGTGTTGGCGTGGTTATGTATGGATGTTTGGATATGTCTGTTTGCCTTTGTATGATGTTTTGCTGTATTTGTTTGGTTATGTATTTATGTTTGGATATGTTTGTTTGGTTATGTATTTATGTTTGGATGTGTTTGTTTGGTTATGTATTGATGTTTGGATGTGTTTGTTTGGTTATGTATGGATGTTTGGAAGTGTGTGTTTCGTTTTGTATGGATGTTTGATATGTTAGTTTGATTATGTATTCATGTTTGGTGTTTGGCGTGGTTATGTATGGATGTTTGGATATGTCTGTTTGCCTTTGTATGGATATTTTGCTGTATTTGTTTGGTTATGTATTTATGTTTGGATATGTTTGTTTGATTATGTATTTATGTTTGGATGTGTTTGTTTGGTTATGTATTTATGGTTGGATGTGTTACGTCTGTTTACGTATACATGTTTTGATATGTTTGTTTGGAGGTTTATTGAAGTTGTGTGGATATTTGTAGTCGTTTGTATGAACATGTGGAGTTATGTGTAGGTGTTTGTGCAGAAACATTGAGTTGCTTGAAGATGAAGATTTGTTTTCAGGTGAGGGGCTGTGGTATTTAAAGAGTAGAGTATTGCTGTAGTTACTGGGCAGTTGGTCAATAGTTGGTTTAGTTGGCAGATGCGTGGTTAAGATAGTTGATGGGTGGTTCTTTTACTAGACAGTGGGTGGTCGTCGACCTCGTCGGCGTGGAGTTGTTGAGTTTGCAGCTGGCTGGGTGGTTGGGTGGTCGATTGAGTTAGTTGGTGTCAGTGGGGCGTTTGTGCTTTCTAGAGGGCAAGTTAACTGTTAGCCATGTTAGCTCTTGGTTGGGTGATTGTGCTAGTTGAGGGTCGGTGGGTAGGTGGGTGGGTGGTTACGTTATTTAGTTGTTGGACTCGGGATGGTTGGGTTGGTGGGTGGATGTATTCGGGAGAAAATAAAGCTAACGTCTTTCGGATCTAATCCCACTATAATCCCGCTTATCTAAGGATGTCTTGCGTGAATTATAGATCGGCGTCAAGTCATCTGGATAGAATCCTGCTATAACGTGGATTATCTAAGACCTTTGTGGATGATATATGGGCTTACACAATCTGATACCAACCCGGACTCCCCAGAGATCACATTCCTTCCGACAACAACCTTAAGACGCACAGCAACAAAGTAGAATCCAGGGTTAAATCGTACCAACGGACACGTGATAGCGTGAAACATTCCAGGTGGGAGTCGATCCTCCAATGTCTCGTATTCTATTCCTACACACTAACAGCAGAGCCATTCTAGCATGCGCTATGGATATGTCTGCAAGGTGGAAATAAAGCATATGTGGATATAAGTGAGTGAGTGAGTGAGTGAGTGAGTGAGTGAGTGAGTGAGTGAGTGAGTGATGAGTGAGTGAGTGAGTGAGTGAGTGAGTGAGTGAGTGAGTGAGTGAGTGAGTGAGTGAGGTGGTGGTGGTGGTGGTGGTGGTGAGTGGTGAGTGATGAGTGAGTGAGTGGTGGTGGTGAGTGGTGAGTGAGTGAGTGAGTGAGTGAGTGAGTGAGTGAGTGAGTGAGTGAGTGAGTGAGTGAGTGAGTGAGTGAGTGAGTGAGTGAGTGAGTGAGTGAGTGAGTGAGTGAGTGAGTGAGTGAGTGAGTGAGTGAGTGAGTGATAAAATGATCTTGATGGGTGTTGCCGGTGGCTCACATTATTTTAATTAACCTTTACCAATATTTATTGTTTTAACTCCCTTCGATTGAGGTAATTGAGTTTTGCTCGGAGCGAGATTAATTGATTATAAAATAATAACGGCGACCTTGTTGTGGCTAAATGACAATGACACCGTGCCTTTATTTATTAATGGCTTTTTTTAACCAGATTCTTTATATTTTTATGCTTACAGCTGGAGGCAGTTGGACAGACAGACTGGTTGACGTGCAGGAATGAAGCGCGTGCGCACGCACACACGCACACGCACACACACACACACATACAGAGAGAAAGGGAGACAGAGAGTCAACAATGTTGCCATACTATCCCTTGTTTGGTTATACACGGACATATCCGTGCTGAGCGATCACCTGTCTTTAAAGACCATTTGATACGGTCCAAACCGTGTTTTCACAAGACAGTTTCCACCGTGCCTGCTGGCCGAAGACGTAATTGTTATTCATTCGGATTATGATATTTTAACAATTCGATTGATTATTCACGTCAACAAATGACGTCATCGGTTCAACGGGTAGCGCGTTGCTGTCCCTAGGAGGCCAACGATGACGTCACAACAAATAAGCCAAAGAACGATACCAGATGATCGCTGGAGATGTCGCCTAAAGTAGACTATCTATTAGTCGACTTCAGTTCTGGCATTTAGTGCATTTTCTCGAATATACCGACTTAAAAATAATAAATACAGCCAGTCCCATATAATCCGGCCATTTATAAGCCGACAATATTTGGTTCGAACTTCCCACATCGTATGCATACAATACGAAGCTCGAATCGGCGAACTCTGCCTAACAGTTTCACAACGGGGTGCCCCCGTGTTCTAGCGGTAGGGTGTTGGATCACAGATCACTACCACCCATGTTCGAATTACCTTTGGAGGTCGCTCGGCCCATTTAGCCTACCTTGTGCACAAAAGTGGCTGTAAAACGCCAATCATCTTCACGACAAAATGTTTATTTACAATTGGACAATGGATATAAGGCGTTGGTGTTTTGTTTTGGAAGCCACGCCCATATTGACGTCCTGAGTGTTTGCATACAGATCGTCAATAGAAGCCAAGCGAGATGTATGTAGCTCAACACTGGCTAAGTATTTAACCCTCGACCATGTTTTTCGATAGGAAAACGAATTGATATTGGGAAAAGCAGATCACCAAAAGACCGGGTAGAGGCAACTGACCAGTCGTGATTTTAATATAAAACGAGACATCGATGGCTCCGACATACTTCGTAATCCGTCACACTCTCGCGCCATCGGATTATCCATGTTCTACTGTAATGGATCGCGTTAACACAAACAGCACTCGTCACCGGCGAATGCACCATATGCTAACTAAAAGGGTTTAGAGTCATTTGTTCTGAGGTCTGGAGTTCGAACCCTGGGACAATCGTTAGAATTCTAGAGCCAAACGTATCCCTCCACATTAAACATAATTATAATGTGTGTTGGAACGGGGCCCGGGTTATTATAACGCGTGGCGTTCTCGAATATGAATATGAAGTTCTTAGAGCCGGTTGGCAGAAAAGCTATGATTACTGCGATATATAGTGTATAGAAAAGTGCTGGTGGAATGGTGAATTAATTATATTTGTTTGGTCTCGAATAGGCTGATCTTAGGATTTCAATTTTAATTACTGATAATGTTTTTGTCGTTTGTGGCTATTCATGATGTCATGCCGTCTCGGTCGTCGTAAACCAGCGAACGCGTAAAATACCAATAACCCTTCACTAGTTCCGAACCCAGAACCTCTCCGTTTATTAGCAATCACATTATCGCTCAGCTATGGTGTCTCGTAGAGGTAAGCAATAAACAAACAAAAACGCCGTTGAAAAAATTAATAAAAATACAATATACGCCCCCTTCAGACCGGAAGACATCCCGAACCACATATCAACAATCGGCAGAAGCGACAAGATGTCCCCTACTTGTTATCATCTTTCTCTCCGCAACCAAGGTACGATATCTCCGAGGCCGAAGTTGCCCATCCATCGCTCTCCATGTGACTAACGAACCACCATCTCGCTCGTTCAGCGAATGACGTCATCGCCGACATGGCTGGCTTCGCCGAGCGATAACAGGAAAAAAATCGCCGGAAATTCCAGCGACATTCTCGAAGTCGGGACCAGCGTCTTTATTGGAGATGTTATTGTTGTCTTCGTGGTGTCCCCTCGGTGGCATCTGGTGTCCTTTCTGGTGTCTCTTCTGGTGCCACTGGACGATCTGTCTAGCTGTCAGTGATGGCGCTCTGATGTCACTGGTGTCATGACCTTGACACGTACAGTCTGTGTACAAGTAGGATGTTGACTGTATTGACTGGATATAGCGAGGGCGTTGGCTCAATCTTCTGGATATAATTGAGATAATGACTGAACAGACTGGTTGCAAGCCAGATGGTGACTGTTTAGACTAAATAGAAGTCAGATGTTGACTGTGGAGTAATATTTACACTATACGAATTGGAAATAATACGTTGACTGTATAAACTGGATACAAATAATACGCTGACTGTACAAACTGAATTCAACTAATACGTTGACTGTACAAACTGGATACAACTAATACGTTGATTGTACAAACTGGATACAAATAATACGCTGACTGTACAAACTGGATACAAATAAAATGTTAACTATACAGACTGAGCATAAGCAATACGCTGACTACTTAGACTGGACACAAAAACGATGAAAGTTCGAATATAACTTTTGTATATGAATGAACAAATGAATGAATGAACAAATCGGCCCCAGTCTCTCGGCTACAAGTCCTCAAAGCCCTCTCCCCAAAATGCCCATATCCACATTGCCTACCGTCGGCGGGGGGGGGATTCAAGCCGCCCTCACACACACACACACACACAGCCATATCCGCCGCCCATTCCCCCCCCAGCTCTGGTATGCCCTACTCCAAAAGGCCTCTGATGATTGCTCTAACAGACAGGTAGCTTGGCACTTCTCTTGTGACGAGCGGTGTATATAAACATGGCCGCCCCCGATAACTGGCCCATATCTCGGCGCCGATCTTCGAGCGCTGGTCATGTGCCCGTCAGGTGGCGCTGCCGCTGCCGCTAGGAGAGCGCTACCTCGCGAATTTGGCAGGCCTTTTATTTACGGGCCGACCGCTCCGAAGATGGTTCGCTGACAAGATAAAAACGGCTCATCCGCTTCGAAGAGAAACTTGTTAGGAAATGTTTCGAAGCCGACGGGAGGCGGCCATGATGGAAAACAGCTGCCGGCGGGAAGTTCGTTAATCGGCATAGACACAGATTGGATGGTTACGGTTTGTAGGGCGACTGGTTACGAGTTGTCGATCGTATGTTTACCAGGTTACAGGTTATCGGCTAGAAACGATTGGTTACAGAAGACGATCGTTAATAAACCATGATTGGCTGGTGGTCGTCTGGCATCGGAAAGGGGGCCAATCGGAGAGCTCGTAGCAAGCCACGTGACACTGTACGGTGACGGAAATCGGGAAAAGTTTTGTTATCTTGACTCCGATTGGAGGGGGTCGCCGGGCGGTCTCAGCCAATCAGCGGAGGCCACACATAAGTTTGTCGGCTATGTGTTACGGTTGTGTATTGGGCGGAGTTGATTGGCTTGTTATAGGTTAAATGAAAAGTTGTCTGTGAATGTTGAGTGAAAATCGAGCGGCATACCGTAACAGATGTGCTACAGGTGTGTGACAGGCGGACTAGCAGCTGGATTTGGACAACATGGCGGCATGTATTAGTCGGTATCGGGACGGGGGAAGGTAGGTTTTGGTGTTTGAGATCAGAATCAAGTATTTGGTAGTATTTGTTGACATTAACATTGTTGTCCTATTGTTAGCGTGTCTAGTAATTAATATGACATCCTATAGTTAATACAGCATCTTATAGTTAATATGACATCTTATAGTTAATATGGCATCTTATAGTTAATATGGCATCTTATAGTTAATATGGCCTTCTAGAGTCATCCTGTAATTAACAGGTTGTCATATAGTTAATATGACATCCTGTTAATATGACATCACTTTCTGTAGTCACGTGACATCCTATGGTGAACATGACATTAACAAATTGTCCACTAGTTAACATGGCGCCCTCTAGTTAACAGACAGACGTCTAAACAGACCAGTTGACAGGAAGACAGGCACACGGAGACAGACACGTGGAGAGACAGGCAGCTGAAAGACGAACACATGGAGAAAGACATATATACAGGAATAACAAAACGAATACTTTAAAAAAATTAAGACAGTTAGACAGACAGACAGGTAGACAAGCAGACAAACACAGTGTGTGTGTGTGTGTGTGTGTGTGTGTGTGTGTGTGTGTGTGTGTGTGTGTGTGTGTGTGTGTGTGTGTGAAATAGACCAATTACGTACTCAAATAGGCGTCTATCAACACCTATCACCACAGATATTCACCTGCATATCTATACCGATCAAGGTCTAGATAATATATATATATATATATATATATATATATATATTCTGTTATCTATTAACATATTAACTATGTTTTATATTAGGTCATCTAATAAATCTGTCTAAATTAGCCAACAATTAGCTATAATAGCCGTTATATTAGTCACCACAAACACTATCGTACGGTGGACTTCCGACGCTTTATATTAAATGAAGCAATCACGTGATCTTCTCACTGACCGGAAGTACACGGCGCCGATAGAAACCAGGAATTTGTCAGTAGGCTACAGTATGGCTGGTCGTTTGGAATATAGCGGCGAGGATAGATGTTTGTGTGTTGGTATTGTGTTTGTTCGTATTGTGTTTGTGTGTTTGTTGGTATTGTGTTTGTATGCGTGTGTTGGTATTGTGTTTGTGTGTGTGTGTTGGTTTGTGTTGTGTGTGTGTGTGTGTTTGTGTTTGTGTGTGTGTGTGTGTTGGTATTGTGTTTGTGCGTTTATATTGTGTTTATGTGTTGGTATTGTTTTTGTACGTTGGTACTGTGTGCCAATGTAGTGTTTGTGCGTTAATGTTGTGCTTATGTGTTGATATTGTATTTGTGTGTCGTATTGTATTTGTATGTTGGTATGGTCCGTGTGTGTGTTAGTTTTACGTTTGTATGTTGGAATTGTGTTTGCGAGGCGGCATTGTGGTATGTTATATTTTGCAGCGCTATTTTTTTTGTGGTGGTATTGTGCTTGTGTGGTGGTATTGCGTTTGTATGGTAGTATTTGTTGGTATGATTTTTTTTTATATGATGGTATCGTAGTTAAGCGACGAAATTGTGTTTTGTGTGGTGGAACGGTGTCTCCGTGTTGATATTGTGTTTGTGCTGTGGTATTGTGCTGTGGTATTGTATTTGTGCTATGGTATTGTGTTGTCGTGGTACTGTGTCTTTGTATTGGTATATTGTTAATGTGCATGGTCTGTGCTATTGTGATCATACGAAGCTCGTGTTAATCTATCTGATTCACTAACGCTTAGACAGTGTATACCCGGACAAAGTCGACGTTTCCGCAATTTCTCAGTCGCCAGAGGCGCATCCACCGCTCTGAAACACGAGGCTGAAACTATGACGTAAATTAAACCGTTTAATATTTCGGATCTGTCAGTGGGTCTCGAAGCCGGTATCTCATGATATTAAAACGTCTGGCAACTCTATCATCTGAACTAAAACTTAGATCCAATCTACCTGATCCAGTTAATCCCGGAAACGTATCCCGTCTTGTCTCGAGTTTTAAATCTCTTCATTTAAACGGATATTTCTCATCCACGATTTGCCTGATCCTGAACTATCGGTATCCAGTATCCAGGAAAAGGAGACAATTACAGCTCGCTATATATTGATCCAGGAAGTGTAACGTTAACTATTTTGTTCATTCCCTGTAACGGATCTATGAGCCATATCTATTGTACGGTCTCTTATCGTATCTATGACGATGTAAACAACATGGCGTCGTCATTGATGGTCGCTGATTGGTCATTAAGTGGGTCAGCTATTGTCCACTAGGTGGAACTATTGTCGCCCATTCGGGACTCAGTATGGAAGCCATTAATGGAGGTTTAGTGGCTGCTTGGCGACTGTTTCGTGGCTGTTTGGTGGATGTTCGTCGACAACGGCATCGCGTCGAGCACTACTGGCAGCCACTGACAGGCGATTGACAGCCGCTTTTACTTTCAGTTACAACCGACATTTTGGCTGTCATTTGCTGATCTGACAGCCTGATTAGATGTATTTGTTTAATCTACATTATACATATATCCCCCCCCACACCTCATCTCAGATATACTCCACCATGTCGTGGAGAAGCTTCTTTATATAAGACCTTCCACCACCCCCCCCCCAACCCCCGGGACACCACTGCACAGCGTGTCATACTGTCATGGCCAAAAAAACGTTGAACAGGGACACACACACGTACACAATGTTACTGGGTACCTGTTGTAGAGAGTCTAACAACAGGATTGTTCCACTGTCATAGTAAAGTTAGGTGTATCTTTGTCAAAAGTGTCAATATTGACAGGTTGATATATGTCATCGTCTGAAATAGACCTCTCAAATATATGTGTGTGACTGTCTCGCCATAAATATGTGCATACAATCGTGCGTGTACGTATGCACACGAAAACACACGCGCATGTGCACACAAACACACGCACACACACACACACACACACATATATATATATATATATATATATATATATATATATACTATTGTCGGGTAGCTGTACGAGTTGTGAAGACTTCTTAAATTCCGTTGCCGGGATCTGCCAAAAGTAATCTGTCATCAAACGAGTGAACACGACATACTGCATTAAGGATGTCACTGGATACTAGGAGACAATAATCATAATGATGACGACACGTGATCATAGTCACGGTCACGTGTCAACACACGACAAATGTCAATTATTTATGGATATAATTAAAGATGATTTGACAGTTCTCAGGTAGATAGTCATATATAGACAGATAGATAGATAAATGGATGGATGGATGGATGGATGGATGGATGGACGGATGGATGGATGGATGAATGAATGGATAGACAGACAGACAGACAGATAGATAGATAGATAAATAGATAGATAGATAGATAAATAGATAGATAGATAGATAGATAGATAGATAGATAGATAGATGAAGAGAAAGAGAGAGAGGGGGATTTATCACGTGATTTGATTTGGTTTATTAACAGATGGCGCCACAGGTCGGAATTCGGTGGTAGGTGATACCTGAAGACAAGCCGGATTACGATAACGTGCGCCTCCCGCCATCCCTCGGATTAGGCGTCATTCTGGATCAAACTGGCATGCCGTGATGCGCCTCTAAACCGGATATCGAAAAAGGAACACCTAGAACGACGATATACGATGTCTGATTGGTCGAGATGTCTGAGCGACCGACCAATGGGGTTCCAGGGCCGGCGTCAGAAATGAACGAAGGCGTTCTGGATCTGCGCACGCCGCCCGATATGGATCCCGGTTCCTCAACGACAACCACAACGACCACGACGACGACCACGACGACGACGACGGCGGCAGCGGCGACTTCCGGATACGACGAAGTCACCACCGACCGCGACCACGTGACCGACATGACATCGCAGTACACGTTCGAGGAGCGGGTTGCCATCGGAGTGGTCCTCTCGGTCATCATATTCTTCTCGATAGCCGGAAACGTGCTCGTCTGCGTTGCCATCCTGACCGAGCGGTCGCTGCGCAAGACCGGAAATTACTTCATCGTATCGCTGGCGATTGCCGACACGCTGGTGGCCATCCTGGTGATGACGTTCGCCGTCGCCAATGACGTCACCGGCTACTGGCCGTTCGGCGGCGCCTTCTGCGACGTCTGGATATCGTCCGACGTCATGTGCTCGACAGCCTCGATCCTGAACCTGTGCGCCATCAGCCTGGATCGCTACGTGCACATCCGCAGCCCCTTGCACTACGAGCGGTGGATCACCAAGAGGCGTACGCTGTTGGCCATTGCCTTCGTCTGGCTCCTTTCGGCCCTGATCTCCTTCCTCCCGATCCACCTCGGCTGGCACGAGTTGGGCACAGATCCGAAAGAGCCCGAACGCGACGACGACGTCGTCGTCCGCGCCGAGGGGGCGCCGCCGCATGCGTCGGAAGCGGAGCCGGGCTACACGTGCACGCTGGAGCTGAACCCACTGTACGCCATCTTCTCGTCGATGGTCAGCTTCTATATCCCGTGCATCGTGATGATCCTGATCTACATCAAGATGTACCAGTACGCGCGCATGCACGTGAAGAGCATCCGAAAGTCCATGGCGGCCGGCGGCGCCACCAACCACGCGACCGAGACCTGCTCGGGGCCGGTGCTGCCCTCTGGCGAGCAGCAGCATCCGGCCAACAAGCATCAGTACAAGATGGCCGACCACAAAGCGGCCATTACGCTCGGCGTCATCATGGGCGTCTTCCTCTTCTGCTGGGTGCCCTTCTTCACGATTAACGTCGTCGGGGCGTTCTGCCCCACCTGCATACCGCCCCTGGTCTTTACGGTCTTCACGTGGCTCGGCTACCTGAACAGCGCCCTCAATCCGGTCATCTACAGCATATTCAACACCGACTTCCGGGACGCTTTCAAGCGCGTGCTGACGCTGGCCAGGTGGCGCCGCCAGTACTATCTGCGCCACCACGCGGCCGCCGGATACGGCTTCGAGAAGCCGATCCGGTGTAACGGGACGTCGCCGTATTCCGGGGTCGAGTACGGGACGGTGGGCGGCTCGCGCAAAGCCAGTGACGTCAGACTGATGGCCGATAAGGTGACATGCGTATAGCATTGGCCGGTGTGGCGGTGCGGGTGGGGTGTGCGGCTGGAGCGCAGCTGGACTGCCGGTGTTAGGTAAGTAAGGTGGGCGGGCGGAGTTGCGAGGTGGTCGATTCGGCGTAATGTTGCAAGCAATTCTGTGCCAATTATTTTCAAAAATTATCAGTCGGGGACTCCAGTAGAGGGCGACACATACGAGAGGCAGCCGGATGTCGGGTCGACGATGTCAAATTGCGCGTCGTCGTCGGAGATTCACCGAGTCGCATGTCATAACGTTGCAAGTTACGAGACGATTCCGAGTGTAATTTCTCGGCTCATGCCTTTGGGAGGTCGTGTTCCGCAAGTCCCTGGTGAACCACTGTAGATGACGCTGTTGCGTCACTGATTAACGTTCGGGATAGTGACCACCCTTGGCGTATTTCGACTGCGGGTCGTTTCGTCATGTTTTCCTATGCCATCTGTAGTTCTGGATCACAAAACCAAATCGAATCAGCCAATCACTTGCCTTCTGGCAGTAAGTATCCCAAGGGTATTCCAGACACTCGCGTGGTTTAGTAGTTAGGAAAATACATTACAGATCTCCCAAGATCGGGGAGTCGGATACCGTGGCTTATCTAAGGTACAGCAAGAATGGTCATTTTCTGGTTGATTTTATAGTAAAGTTATCTGAGAGATGGCCGTCAGATATTTGGACAGGGACGCAATTTCAGCATTTTCCATGGGCGTTAATTTCCATAGATTCGCCCCTGGTCGAATATAACTGGTACACGTGTTTCTGTGGGATGTGTCATTGAGCAATAAAAGTATTTGACTCGATCATCCCACTTTTGAAAGGAAAACCCCTCGACCATATGTTCCAAGTGTATTCAGAAGAGATCGATGCATTCCAAGCTCAGTCCCGTCTTTCCGTAGATCTCCAATGAGTGTTTCATCTTTCACTTCGTCTCATCAATTTCGAAGGCCATTTAATCTACCGTGTGCACAAATGCGGGCATACAACTTTAACAATAAATAATAAATACACAACACAAATACAAACGTGAGGAAGCATTACTTGAAACATCACCGCAAAACAAAATCGTGTCGTGTGAAGGTCATTAGAAGATATCTTGTGCTGGTGATATGTTTGTGATAGATCTTCGATTATCCCTAATGGGTCAAGTAAAAAATCTAGGGGTTATTTTTGACCAATGTATTAACATGCATAAACATGTCACATCAGTATGCCGAGCTGCCTACTACCATCTTAAGAACATCCACTGTCTAAAAACATTCTTGACACAAGAATCACTTGTAACTGTAGTTCATGCCTTTGTTACATCTCGTATAGACTATTGTAACTCCCTGTTATATGGCATATCTGATTATAACATTAATCGCCTTCAGCGAATTCAGAATAGTGCAGCTCGCATTGTAACAAATACTAGAAAATATGATCATATCACCCCAATTCTTCAAAAACTACATTGGCTACCTGTTAGACAGCGTATCCATTTTAAGATTCTGTTAATAACTTATAAATCTATTAATGATATGGCGCCAGAATACCTGTGTGAACTGGTTTCCATTAGAAAGTCATCACCAGAAACACTCATTGGTCAGTCCAGGTCCCCGGATAAGTTGCCGGCAAATATTAGAAATGCGTCGACTCTTGGAAATTTTAAGTCTCTTCTAAAAACACACCCATTTAAAGTCGCTTTCACAGATAAATAATTATTATCTTTTAAATAATTACAGGGTTTTTACAGACATTATTTGGGGTATTATTATATTACATATTATTTGTACAGCGCCTTTGAATGGCTCCTGCTAGTAAGGGCGTTTTATTAAATATACATTATTATTATTATTATTATTATTATTAGGAAACGGCTACATTTGCGTATAGGAGAGACATATGTAAGTTATGAGACGAGCCTGAAGAATGAAACTCCCATCAGGCATAGCTAGGTCGGGATATGAACCAAGTTTGGGGCTTGCATCTATGAGCCGAATTTGGGGCTTACATCTAATCTCATTGTACAAATAAATACTATGTCCAATTTGAAATAAATACTATACTATATTGGTACTTAATCAGAGCAGATCCATGGCCAAACTAGTAGCGTGGTCAACAACATACATTCAGCAACTCGGTTCATATCCCGAACTAGCTCTGTCTGATGGATGTTTCATCCTACAACTCGTCTCATAATTATACGCAAAAGTAGCCATAAAACAGATAGACGCTAAGATTGTATAATCGTTCAACATTCACTAAATCTGACGCCTTCCATTCAGTAGGCTGTTTGCTGGTTAATCACAGTACAAAACCTACATGAACAGATCACCTACCGGAAAAGCAGCCATAGACTATTGTAGATTTTCGTATGCTATAATGTTTCTGTTTAAGGGAAAGATTGAAAGCTATGAAACTGCTCCACACAAAAGATAGTTGTATATAGATTACGGGATCAATAACATTTTATTACGAAGATATCACCAGAGATCGCAAATATTAGAGGGATACCTCGATTGAACAGATTATCGGAAAGAACTGCCAAAAATGAGTCAGCTCAGAATTATCTGTCGCGGCATTGAAGATACTTGATAATAATGAACGGTGCCGATTAGTTGGTCTCTCACGGAGGGTGTACGTTATTGTTTACATTGGAAAGTATACAGTCAGTATACGGTATACAGTATACGACACGGTATGTCTTCGATACTTTATTGTATAAATAATTTCCAAATTTATAGTCATATTCGAGTAAAAGCCTAGATATTTCTTGGCATTGCTGGTCAAAAAGTCGATATTTCGTAAAATCGAAGGGAAACGGCTTTTTCTCATATTTTTGTATTCCGGCTCCTATTATATGATACAATCTGGTGCCATTATCAATACACTACGGAACCTGTTGGTTCCAGCCGCCAACGATAAGCACATGATCCAGAATAAACAATCCCCGTTCATCCGGGGGATTCAATTTATGGCTGAGTGGACTGATTGCAGTATATGCCAGTTGGGATATTCGAACAGGGAATAATCCCCCATTATTGTCTGCCACTTTATCTCTGAACTGTCACGATCCGCTGTCGACACCATTTCATGTATGTATCAAGGAACCACGACGCCGCCATTATATCATTATCGGCCACAACCGGGAGAAGAATACTCGAGTTATAATTCTGCATGCGATATGCGGCATGTGGTATACAGTATGCGGTGTGCGGCATGTGTTATGCAGTATGCGGTGTGCGGTATGCGGTATGCAGCATCATGTGGAATGCAGCATGCGGTATGCGGCAATAAATACCCACAGCGCCTTTACATAAGCTTCGGCCCTTCCCCCGAGCGGCTGTGGGTGCGTTTTTTCCCCGCTCAAATTGTGACACGGCAAATGAAATCTCTCTAAGTCGCATGACGATGATGATGTTCCGAATACGCGCG